>JALGBA010000212.1:125000-395000 GCA_023970755.1 Azemiops feae | reverse complement strand
CATAAATATGAACCACTTGTCAAGATCCAAATATAAATTACAGGGATGCTGCAACGGTTGCTTACACAATGGTCATAAGTGTGAAAAATGGTCATAAGTCACTTTTTTCAGTGCCATTGTAACTTCAAACGGTGACTAAAACAATGATTGTAAGTCAAGGACTACCTCTAATTGTATTGCTTTTGTCTTCAAATTTAAAAATTAATAACTAAATTAAAATACATTTCATTCAAGGAATCATTCAGATCTATCAGACAAGGCAGAAAACTGGATCGGAGTGGCAGCCAGCTGAACATCTGCCCTCAACTGATTTGTCCACAACAACAAAATCACACACATCGCTTCTACTTTTGGACAAACAATTTAATGCAAATAGAGTAGAGAGCATGGGACCTATTACTAACTGGAAGAGGTCAGTAGTTGCCAGGTTAGATGTGACTAAGCAATCTCAGTATGACAGTGGCAATCTTTCAGAGTTCATTAGGCAGTACAAACTGAAGCATGTACTTAAAATGAGAAGACTGCTTGATCATAAAGTTCTCTAGCAAGATAGAATTACAGACTACAGCTATTCCACATTCCTGCCCTAGAAGGTAATATTTTGGAGAAGAGTCACAGAAAACATCCCCCAGCTGTTTTTCTGATACTTTTGAAATCGTTCAAATTAGAATCAGATCCCTTAGATTAAATTACATCTTTGTATTAAAAACAAAACAAAACACTGGAGTGTGAGTTTGATGCACAGGTTAAGGCACCAGGCTAGAAATTAAGAAACTGATCTTAGGCACAAAGCTGGTTGGGTAACCTTGGGCCAGTTCTTCTCTCTCAGCCCTGAGAAGGAATCAAGGGCAAACCACTTCTGAAATTTTGCCAAGAAAACTTCAGGGACTAGTCCAGGCAATTGCAAAACTGGAAGGTGTCACTGTCATTATCATTTCCTTACTTAAACTGCAAAGGATAGAAGAACTGGTATATGTCCATCTTTTTCTACAACAGCCGGACTGGATCTCTGTTTCCAGTTCTATGACCTTCAAATCTCTTCACCCAACCCGGGCCTACTAAAACTGCAAAGCCACTGTTTCCAATGTGCCCTCCCCCCCTCAAAGACAGCCTTTTGAGGCACGCAAAAGAATTTACCCTCTCCTAAAGGGCATCTTAATGGGGGACTTACTTTGCCTTAAGTGGCAATTACCTCAGCAACAAAGCCTCCCCACAGCAATGAGGTTGAGTGATAGATTCGTATTGTACCTCTATCCTTGGGCTTGTCTACAGACAAGAACTCAGTGTCCAGCAAGGCCATTTGGAGAAGATTTTTTTCATCAGAAAAATACCTCATGAGCAGGCAAACAGCAGAAGCCCCGTTTCTCTGGGAAAGTGAAAGTTCTCTGCCCCTTTCCCTGCCCAGCAGTGCCATTACAAGGTACTATTTCAGCAAATCATAACACTTTTCTGATTCCTTGTGGTTGTTTTGATTTTAGCAGCCTGATTGTGATAGACCAGGGGTGTCAAACTGTCAGCCCGTGGCCCTGATGCGTCATGCGTCATGCGCTCACCCCATTGCCGGCAATGGAGAAAAAGTCACGATACGTTGCGACACGTCACGGGACATTGCGAGTTTGACACCCCTGTGATAGACCAATTCTGAGCTGATCCTGCAGATCAGAAAACAGTGATCATTCAGTTTTCACACTGTTCCCATTTTTTAATGTTAGTCCCTAGTTGTTTTTTTTTTTTTTTAAGAATTTCATAATGTGTACTTTTGGTGGCAGTGCTGAGGGACATTAACCTTGCACCTTTCAATGCTTTGAAATCATAGATTGACGTGGAAATTTGATACAAGAGACAGGAATAGATACATGCTGGGAAGTGGACAGAGAAGGAACAGATTGATCTACCCATTTCTAATGGACAATTATTTCTCAGTCAGGATATTTGGACCACAAGAAAAGCTCAAAATAGATTTGGCTTATCAGCTAATGTGCCTCCTGACTTCTTCCCTGAACAATGTGGGTTTCCTGTCTATCTTTTGTTCCAAGATTCATGCCATCTCTAAAGCACTGTATTCACTTAAAATGAAGACAACATTAAATTTAAGAGGAAATTCCAAAGGAAGAGTAGATAGATAGAGAGAAAAAAATAAGAGAGACAAGAATCACACATGATGCTATATTTCTTCACCTTGTCAATTTAGGTTTTAGGGTAGTGGAGATTCCTCTTCAATAAGTGTGTTTTTGTGTGTCCAGCAACTTAACTGACAAACCATACTGGCATTTAGAAGTTGAAATTTAAAGACTTCCCCAAACTAGATAGAAGGAGAGGAAATGGCACTGGAAGATTGGTTGGGGAGTTGCAGGAACAAATAAAAAATACAGATTTTAATGCAATCACTTACACTAAGTTGTTTTTCGCACTGTTGTATATGGGGTTAACATGGGCTGAATATTAAAAGATGTATTCTGTACCCATAGTGCCTGAAATACAATTCACAATTTTTTATTAAAAAAAAAAGCTATAACTGGATTTAGCTTGGGATACAATTCAGTAAATAATAAATGAAGACAATTTATTCTGAGGGGGAAAAAACCCTCAGGTAAAAAATAGTTTAGTTTTCCATAGTAACCAAACTATCTCCAGTTTTTGGAGTAAATTAACAACAGCATGTTAATTTGAAGTCCAGAACACTGCCAAGAAATCAAGAGTATCTATCTATCTTCTCTCTTTCTCACTCTTATTTATTTAATGCAACCTAATCCATCCAAAGTGGAGGGGAAAAAGTGTTCTTGTTCAGGCTAGAGTATTTCTTCCAGCTCTAGGGAAAAGTAATCTCCAATTGGGTGATTTAGCAGTACCAAGAAACTTTATCAGTAGCACGGAAATCTTCTCTCATCTTCTCTCCAATTTGCAGAAGTTTGATCAAAGGTCTCCTGGGAGAGACACATATGAAACAGCACTGCTTTAAATGAGAATAAATGTCAAGCACTCAAAACTGCCTGTGCAGAGGAAGAGTGTACAGGCTTTATTAATATTGTAAAATATAACAGAGAGAGAACCAAACGGACAGCTTTGTAAATACGTCAACTAATAAGCACATTGCCCATCTCCCTGCTTTTTTCCCCCCTTTCCTTTTCATTTCCTTATGGTCTCATCAAATCTTCAAAACATTTTCTGGAAAAAAAAAAAAGACAAAGCCTATCTAGCAATGTCAAAAAGCCAAATACAGCTCTATGAAGGAAAATTAGAATCTCAAATGTTAATCCTGAGTTTCTTCTCTCTGAGTTCAAGGTATCCGCTCTTAGACTGGAAACTAAAACCTTACAAGATCCTTTCTCTTCACCTCCCACTATCAATTTCTAAAACATTTACTTTGTCCTTGATTCTCGTACTGCAACAAAGGTTGTCCTTTTATAATTTTGCTATTATTCAGCACTGACTCAGTCCTCAGATATGCTTTACAAAAGTTCAGTCTTAGCAAGAATTCTCTGCGCTGAGGTTAATTGAACAGTTACTCTCAAGGATAGAGATTCTATCAATTATAGTGAATCAACAACTAAGGAACATTTTAGACTTTACCAATTTTACCCACTCCAGTAGAAATAAGGATCTTAAGTATTTGAAACTGGCAGGTTATATTTTTAGCCAAAAAAAATGTCCTTTAATTATATCAGCATTACTTATACATTACGGTTTGCTGTTCAGTTCATACTTGACTGGCATAGTTAGCAATGGGCAAATGTACATGAGCAATGATTGGGGATGATGGGAGCTGTGATCCACAATACTTAGAGTTACACTGGCTCTCCGTCCTTGCCCTGAAAAATCTAAGTAAATGACCTCATTTTAGCCAGAAGGCAGTTTATACTGATAAGATATAATATGCATTGAAATCCTACTGCAAAATCTGTACAGACAATTGGAGCTAGTGCTATAGGATCTAAAACTGTTGTGTTCCATATTATTGCACATGAGACATATATTAAATGCGCTCTCTCTCTCTCTCTCTCTCCTATGAATTATTAAATATATTAGTAAAACAGTAACAATAAGACGCCGTTCTCATACATATCTTAGTGTTTGGTAACTAATGCTACACAGCATTAAAGAGGAAAGTATAATAACATGATCATATTTGACTTTTAGCATGCAGTCAGAGTTAGAATATGTCTACCATGCTGGGAATAATAAAGAACTAGAATGAGGTTGTGCAGAATAATTTTTCAGCCTTAAGGAATAACTGCAGGAAAGATCGATATGTCATGGATTAGGACTCCATTCTTTAAAATTAGCCTTTTAATCAACTGGATATTATTTAACTCTTAGACTTACATCCCTCCTTCCCTTCAAGAATTCAGAGTAGTGTACAAGTTTGAAAGAGCCATTCAGGTCATTAGGTTTAACCCACTGTCAATCCAAATTAAAGCCTAAAGGACAGATAGACCTTCAACCCTCTGTTTGAACATAACCAGCAAAAGGAAGTCTATTAGTATCCCAACTTTTGTCAAATTATTCTTACCATTAGGCAGTTTTTTTCCTAGCATTCAACTGCAATCTACTTTCTTATTACTCTAGACTATTATTATGTGCTCACTAGTCTGGAGTGATAGATAATAGGTTATAGACTCTTCTGTATGAAGTCATGAAGAATGTGGTCATATTTTCTTGGTTTTCCCTTTTCAAAATTAAGCCTATCTAGTTCCTTCAGTTGCTCTTTATGGTCTTTTTCTATTCCTTAACCCCAGCAAGGGGCTACACCTAGCCAATCTTGGTTGCGTTCAGAAAGCTCTGTGGGATAAGACTTGGTTATAATGTTGATTACCAAGAAAAAACAGTTCTTGGAATAAAATGGGAATGTTATCACTGTCATTTACTTACAACTTCCCAGTGATCATGTCAGGCTATCAGTTGCAAAAATCAGCTGGTCAATTAAACATGAATTTTAAATGAAACATGGACTTGGATCATATGTAAAGGGATCCAGTTCCTTCCTCAGGCAGAACAGGACACATCTTGGCGAGAAGGTGCTGAACTTCAATTGTACATACCTAATTAATAAATAGGGTGAGTACCAATTTTGGGATAGAAGAATCTGATAAAATCCCATTGTTCACCAAGGTTTTGCCTTGGTCTTTTTTCAAAAAAACAAAAAACAAATTCAAACTCAAAATATGCCTTTTATATGCCTTTCCACTCTTGATTCCATATATTACATTTTACTTGAATATGATGCCATAATGGCTAGTCTTTCCAGTGATTAAAAACAGTGTAAATGTATAAATCTCCTTTGTTTTAATTAAGACACATTTGGCTTCCAAAAATAAAACATTAAGATTCTATACTGTTCCGAACACCCCAAATGCAGAAATGCAAATATTTAGAAGATAGAAACAATAAAATTGGATTATATTTTCACCATGATAAGATTTACAGGCGGATGGGATGAGACTGATATACATAGCACGTTCCCTCCCAATATTGCTATTTATGAATGCCAGAATAGTATTATAATATATTCATGGAACACATTCCAGGAAGAGGGGAAGGAAGTCACTGCAGAAATTCTGACGTAACTACAGACTCTAACTTTGCATTATTCTTCCTTACCCTATTTGAGACAATAAAAAAGAAATGGGGGGGGGAGGTGTAATCAGTAATAGAACAAAAGTCATTAGTATTGCAGCAAATGTATCTATATTTTAATAGCATACAATAGATTATTGAATAATGGAACACTAAAATAGCAATAAGGTGGGTGACTTCTCTATGCTGATGTAATGGGAAAGAATTGCATGCATAAATCAACTCTTTGTCTAATCCTCTTGAGGCCTTATCTTTGAGCAAAATATTAGCATGGGCATAACATATCTTCCTCTTTTCCCTTGGTCTGTGTCCTGAGAATTCAGATGAAGCTTTCTTCCATTCAAGCAGAGCTCAATCAAATGATCAGTCAGTATTTCTGATGGTATGAGATAGTCTACTGGAGCCTCAACACCTCTGGAATGGTGGTTAGAATGCAGTACTGCAAACTAACTCTGCCCACAGCCAGGAGTTTGTCCTGACTGGCTCAAAGTATGCTCAGACTTCCATCCTTCCAAGGTCAGTAAAATGAATCAGATTGTTGGAAGCAATATGCAAACTGCTTGAAGAGTCCAGATAGTCTTATTAAAGTGGTATTAAAATTGTGACTTTGAAGTTAAATTGATATTTAAGCATGAAAACCAATAACTAATTACCACTTTATTGCATTAGAAAAGTGCTTAATTGGACATATTGTGTGATGCTGTACAGTTTCTAATATGGCCTGTTCTAGAAAAAAAATTGAAAAATGCTTTTTCAGTATCTAGAACAGGGGTATCAAACTGCTGGCCTGCGGGCCAGATGTGTCATGGTGAAACCGCATTCACCCCATTGCTGGCAATGGGAAAAAAGTCACGATACGTCGCAACACGTCACGTGACGTTGCGAGTTTGACACCCCTGATCTAGAAGTAGCCAAAAAGAATGCATGAACGATTCACAAATTCTCTGTTCATCTACTCAAGTTTGGAACAAAAGGAGATTTATATGATATGCAAATGTGAAAGGTTATCTAGCATTTAGAAAATACTCAAAAGCGTTTATCAAGAAGTCAAAAATTTTATTTACTAACATGCACACCCAAACTTAGAAACATTTTCTGCAGATGCTTGCGAGAAATGTTAGAAATCTTTTTGAGATCCTCACTCTATGTATTAGGAATATTTCTCATTTACATATCAGACAATTATATATTTGGGGATAAAACATTCAAATTTCAATCTAATTATACAAGAAGAATGACATTTACATATACATTAAAAAGGTCAAACCAAATACCTTACAATCAAGTAGATAAGTAGAATATAGTGCTGCTAATGACTGAACAATTAGAGATCATATTATCCTTCTTATGAGTACTAGCTATATGTCTTAAATACGGGAATGTAGTCTTTAGATAATTAACAAATAATATTCTGCAGCACCACCATTCCATCAGCAATGAAATTCTAATGGGCTCCTAAAGTCCTATATTTCTGGTCAAATAAAAAATAAATCTTCTCTTTTATAATATTTAATTGGGTGTATTTTTCCTTCCCATTTTTCCTCCCTTTTGTATTGATGCCTTTAATTTTAATCCTCAAGGCTAAGGGGTTGTAAGACTGTTTAAAGTTAAATGAACATTGCTTATTAACACCAGTCACTTTCTCTGATATATTGTTTCCCTTTTAGCAAAGCTGTTAAGACTTAAGCCAGAGTTTTTATCTTCAGCTGTAAAACCAAATTTATTTTGAGCAAGAGCAATTCATTACAAAATCCTTTTTTTTTTAAAGTGCTGTTTCCCTGCATGTGCTCTTTCTTAAACTGGTACTGGGACATTGTTCTGTCCAAACTATCACATCCACTTCTTTATTTATTAGTCCATGCAGTTTTGAATTTGCTGTGGCCAGCTCCCAGCTGAATTAATTTGACATCCAGGATGTCCCCTTGCTATCTTTGTTTCCCTTGTCACCATAGTCCACTGTTGACAAGGGTAAGGAATGAATATCTAGTAGGTCACCTTGAATGAATTTTAGTTATTTAATTTTACAATAGAATGTAATGTAGGTTTTGATAGCCATGTGAATGTCACACAGTAAAACATGATACAGAATTTGTGCCACTTGCTCTAATTTGGGGGTGATTATGATAAACAAAAATACTTCAAGAGTAGAAAAATATCCCAAAACTCTTCTTCTGATAAGGACATGTTAACTCCAGTGATGGGATTCAGCCAGTTCGCCCCACTTCGGCAGAACCGGTAGCTAATTTTTTGTTGCCACAAAAAGGCCCAGAACAGACTTCCAGAAGCGGCATCCATGCAGAGAACCGGTTGTTCACATATTTGAATCTCACCACTGGCTAACTGTACATTATCCCATATTTGCTCATATAGTTCTTGCAAGTTTTGATGTTTTTGTAAACATATTTTAATGAATAGACCAGTTGCTCACCAGACTAAGGGGTACACATTAAGGAAAGTTCACTGGACTAAAAGTAATTCCACTCTTTTGGTTTATGTGAATTAAAAAATAGTTATATGGTATCTCAGGAACTGCAATTTGATTATTTTTGGGGTAGTCAGAGCCTGGAAAATCAAAAGTAAATCTGTGGAAGAACATGAACAGCCTCAAGGAAAAGAAGGATAACTACCCAAGCATATTCTTCATTTCTTCATTGTTTGGGATATTTATAGTAAGTTTATAATCTTGCAAACATATGGTGTCATTTAACAAAAGTCTGGGTACAATATTATTATGTTCCAATTCAAATTAGGATAAGATAAAATTAGGATAAGATAAGATAAAATAGGATGGGATGAGATGGGATGGGACGGGATAGGGAGCTAGTTCACTGAGAGATTTGTATTCAGGCAGTATTTCTTAACCTTGATGACTAAAGATGTGTGGCTGGGGAATTCTGGGAGTTGAATTCCACACATTTAAAATGGCCAAGGTTGAAAAATAGTGATATTTGGGAATGATGTGGTACTATTCCTCTATTTGCCCATTATCTAATTCCCTTCTCTTTTCCCATATCTTGTGGCTTTATTCATATAGTAAGTAACCAGACTGGTGCAAGATCTAGCAAATGTATAAAGACAACACCCTAAACTTGGTAAATGCTAAGCTTGATTTGCTTTTGATCAGCATGTTGTGAGAACATAGTTCCAATTGATCTACCAACGGTTCAATATATTTTGAGCACTGAAAAAAATGGATTCAATAATCAGATTTAGTGTTCTGTACTACAAAGCACACAAAGAGAAACACAATTGCATGTGCAGTTACAGATAAATATATTATTCTTAATTCTTTTTCCCCCCACATTCTTTTTACCCCTCTCACACTAGCTGATGGCTCCTGAGGAACATTGTTATAAGCCAAGGGTCTTCAAACTTGGCCCTTTTATGACTTGTGCACTAGCTGAGGAATTCTGGGAGTTGAAGTCCACAAGTCATAAAAGGGCCATGTTTGAAGCAGTGATTAAAACAGTGAGAACAATTTATATTGTGAAAATTTGCTTCTTGGGATAGCAATCACTTGTACTTTCCACAGAGACCAACGCAGCATCAGAAAGGAATATTGGAAAAAGCATTGATCCTCATATGAAAAGTTACTCGTGCTTCAAATCCCACAGGGGTTCAAGTGACAAAGGCATTGATGAGATTGAAAGGTGTCTCTACTTCTGCCTTTCTGACTAATTTGGGAAAACACTTTTCCGTAACTGTTCTACCTTATTCTAAATTATTTGCTCAATAATCAAATCAAAAGAGAAATATCCATTTGTTCTAATACAAATGTGAAGGATGTAGTCAAGGAAATGATATGCCTTCACCTGCCCCGAAGTGATTGGCTACACCTTGTTGGGATCTCCTTACCTATATTTGTACGGCTTTTGTCACACAACACAAAAGTAAAACATGATTGCTTTCTGATTTTCCAAGGTGATTGGGTTTTACTAAAAAGCATCTACCATATTTTAGCAGGAGAGAACTTTACTGTGCTTCCATAATAGCTATTTTTACTCAACCTGGCCAGAAGGAGCTACGGGAGGAGGAAGTTTATATTAAAGTCTAAGGACTTCACAAACATTTGAAAATTGCAAATAAAATGGCGGGGGTCTTATAAGTAAACAATCATCTAGAAATGAAAAAAACACACCTCTCCTGTAAAAATAAACTGAACAGAATTGGATTAGTTTTCCTTAGACTGTCAAACCTCAAAATATGAGTTCTACAGTCCCAAACCGCGATTTATTTATTTAGATTTTTTGGACTTGTCTGACTCCAGAGTAACTTTGGGTGATTCACAATATAACAAACAGGATGTATCAAATAAATATAATAATAATAAGGGAAATAAACAAACTGGCAACTTATATCCCTACTTATACAATATCTATCAAATACTTCTACCAAAGAGGGTTTCATCTACCTTTCTCCAGGCATATAAACTGTATGTGTAATATATAGGTTTAGACATAGAGTAGAAATTGTGACTGTTTTAGTGGCCATGCCATCATCCATATGTTGGGTATACACAATGGAAGAGGATCCCTTACAGATTTACTCAGGAGTTTCCTGATTAACTATCTGGTCTCAATTAGCAACAGTGCAATCCCACTCATTATTGTACTTGCAGATGACTGTGCAGTCAATGACTGTGCAGTCTGTCTCTCTGTCTCTCTCTGTCTCTCTCTCTCTCTGTCTCTCTCTGTCTCTCTCTCTCTCTCTCTCTCACACACACACAGAGCACTTTTGGAAGGAATTTTTTTTAAAAAGGATGTTAACCCTGTAGGCCAAGGGTCCCCAACCCCCGGTCCATAGACTAGTACCGGGCCGCGACATGCCAGCAACCGGGTCGCACAAACAAGCAAAGTCCCATCCGTGGGATGCAGGCAGCACACAAAACCATGCCCCCTCTGGTCCGTGGAAAAATCTCTCTCCACGTAACCAGTCCCCGGTGCCCAAAAGGTTGGGGACCTCTGCTGTAGGCAATGAATATTCATCAGTGGGGAAATTCTACCCAGTTCTCTCCTTATTCCTTATAATATAGGAAGAACCAGCTGCAAAACTAGGGGAGCTTGAAAAAGAGAGTCTGGTGGAAAAGCAGTTTTCTTGCATAAACCAATATGCAGAAAAAAAGCTCATTTGCAGAAAAGAGCTGGCAGAGCAGAGCAGACCCTTTTTCACGATTCCCTTCCTCTTTTTTTTCTGATAACACTTGGTCAATTGAAAGCGGGCTTTTGAATTTCCCATGAATCATGACCATATAACATTGCATCATTTGGATGTGATGTCTAATTTGATCTTTATTTTCTTCTTGCTGAAGGCCATGTCAAGTTCAAATGAGATACTTTGATCTTAAAATGGCTCATGGTGATTCAAGATCTGAAATGGTGAGTAGGGTCTCCTGTTTGAGCAGGGGGTTGGATTAGAACACCTCCAAGGTCCCTCCCAGTTCTGTGATTCCATGTTCTATGTTCTAACTCATCTTCTTTTTTTCTTTCTGTAAAAGGCAACTGTGGGGCATGCTATGGGCAGAATCCCCATATTCCCATCCTTTAAGTTTAGATATCAAGCATTATTTTGACTTAACCCCTTCCTCCAAGATGCATCCCAGATAACATTACATTACATACATAACATTAAAAAAAACATTCCTGAGAGAGCTGGTAGAATGTCATGGTTCTGGCTGAAAAGCCCAAGGAAATAAATCCACCAGAGACATGGCAATCTCTAATGTAAAACTTTATTAGGCACAGCATACTGGCACAGTAGAAGGAATAGCAGCTCTGGCAATATGGTGGGAAAAAGATAATTTAAAGAGTAAAACCTTCCCTCCCCTCTCTGACAGTTCAGGTCACATTGTCCAATTAGTCTTCGAAAGTTTGTAATGAGAAGACAGTTTTTGTTCGCCAAAACATTTCTTCAGTGACCTCGACGCTCACACTGATAGAAACTAGCTGTGTGTTCCAAACCTTTTTCCTCCCCTCCTCGTAACTGTAGGCAAGCTAGAAGCATCTCGGCAGTTCTAATGCAAGGGGTATTCATAGCTTGACAATGACATTATTTTTTCATCCTGTTTGAATTTATGCCACAGTCAACATCAGGGCCCACAAACATTCCCCTCCTTTTTTCCTTTTAACACAAGTAAAACATTCACTCCGAAGACTTCTTGCTGGTTGTGATGGCATTTTGTCTGTCAATGTTGTTAAAAAAAAAACAAAAAAAAAACTGAGTGAACCAACGCAGCTGCAAACATTTTACAAATGGAGTGATTCGTTTTAAAACTAGTTTTATCTGGCTTTTTCATTGCAAAACCATGAATTATCTCTCTAAGGTCAATTTATCTTTCAAACTATTTTGTCTCTTTTGATAGACAAAACACTTAGTGGATGGCATTAGCATTCTTTGCCTGTTAGAGGATGTCTAGTATTACTGATGAGCGCTAGCTTGCTGGAATATCTTTCCATTTCTACCCTGATCATTGGCAATGTGCAAAAATCCATACGGCCATATCTACACTTCAGTGATATTTAATTGCAGTTTATTTTTTTTTAAAAAATATTTTGGAAATATTAGTTCATAAAGCACATAGGGATAGTTCATAAATCTGAAGATTCCCCCCTGCCCTCCCTTGGGATGTATATTTCACAAAGGAAATTATTTAAGATGCAGTAGGCAATTACTTCCATACACACTAGGCTTGCATTTCCTGCAATCAGCTACTGCTCCAGCTGTCCATTATTATTGTTTCTTCATCTCTATCCCAGCTACAACTCTTCCCTGCTTATTCCCAAGGAATTTAACTGGTCCATAACTCAGTGGCCCATATCTTGGCACTATAGCCAAAGACTATAGCACAAAGTGCTCTGGTGGCGCAAATAGCCATGATAGCAAAGTGGTTAGAATGCAGTATTGCAGGCAAACTCTGCTCATAGCCAGGAGTTCAATCCTGACTGTCTCGAGGTTGATTCAGCCTTCCATCCTTCTGAGGTCAGTAAAATGAGGACCCAGAGTATTGGGGGCATTATGCTGACTTTGTAAACTGCTTAGAGAGGACTGTAAAGCACCATGAAGCAGTATATAAGTCTAAGTGCTATTGCTATTGCTATTACACCTTTGCATTATTGACAGACTATTTTTCCATCATTGTAACTGAAGGTATTAGTTTTAATCTATCAAGATCTACATGGTTTGGCTCCAGATATCTGCAGGATAACCTTTACTACTACTACTACTACTACTACTACTACTACTACTACTACTACTACTACTACTACTACTACTACTACTACTACTACTACTACTACTAATAATAATAATAATAATAATAATAATAATAATAATAATAATAATAATAATAATAATAATAATAATAATAATAATTTGAAGGGACCTTGGAGGTCTTCTAGTCCAACTCCCTGCTCAGGCAGGAAACCCTATACCATTTCAGACAAATGGTTGTCCAGTCTCTTCTTAAAAACTTCCAGTGTTGGAGCATTCACAACTTCTGGAGGCAAGTTGTTCCACTGATTAATTGTTCTAACTGTCAGGAAATTTCTCCTTTGTTCTAGGATGCTTCTCTCTTTGATTAGTTTCCATCCATTGCTTCTTGTCCTGCCTTCAGGTGCTTTGGAGAATAGCTTGACTCCCTCTTCTTTGTGGCAACCCGTGAGATATTGGAACACTGCTATCATGTCATCATGTCTTCATTAAACTAGATATACACAATTCCAGCAACTGTTCTTTATATGTTTTAGCCTCCAGTCTCCTAATCATCTTTATTGCTCTTCTCTGTACTCTTTCTAGAGTCTCAACATCTTTTTTACATCATGGTGACCAAAACTGGATGCAGTATTCCAAGTGTGGCCTTACCAAGGCATTGTAAAGTGGTATTAACTCTTCACACAATCTTGATTCTATCCCTCTGTTAATGCAGCCTAGCACTGTGTTGTCTTTTTTGGCAGCTGCAGCACACTGCTGGCTCATATTTAAGTGATTGTCCACTAGGATTCTCAGATCCCTCTCACAGTTACTACAATTGAGCAAAGTATCACCTATACTGTATCTGTGCATTAGTTTTTCTTGCCTTAATGTAGAACCTTACTTTTTTCACCATTGAATTTCATTTTGTTAGATAGCGCCCAATGTTCAAGTCTGTCAAGATCTGCCTGTTATCTTATAAATAACCTATTCGGTACATGTCCCTCATAAAACATGTTAGAGGTCCCCCATTACTGAGAGGTAAAGTAGCAGGACCTATAGACCACGTTTCTCAGTTGTAGCATCAATGAAATAGAAAAGCCTTATCCTTTAGATCAGGGGTGTCAAACTGCCGGCATGCAGGCTGGATGCGTCATGCCAAAACAGCGCCCACCCCAGCTCCGGCAATGGGGAAAAAGTTGTGATACATTGCGATATATCACGTGACGTTGCGAGTTTGTCACCCCTGTTTTAGATAGTGTCCATACCGATGGCCTTCTGGGAGATGAGAAAAACTGATATGCCAGAAGATGCTTGGAGAATGTTGAGTGGACATCATCTGCCCTTTGCATTGTGGAATGATTGTAATGTCTGATTTCTAATCTGTTTTTACTACTTCATTGTTGTAAACAAGAGGGAGTCCATGTCTGCTGATATACAATTAATTTAGGATTTGATGGAGCTTAAAAGTATATATTGCAGAGAGAAGCACAAAACTCTCAAATTATAAATCCTAGAAACTGTCTCTGTTCTAGGTCCAGACTATTCATTGGTCAGTGCACATTCTATTCCATTCCAGCAAATTTAGCAATACCTCTACAATTATAAGAAGGATACAGGGAAATCAGTTTCCAAACATTTCCACAGGAATAATCTAGCTTTAATAACCCCTTACTGCAATTAATTAAAGTAAAAGATTTAGTCAACCTTTAACTGATCTTGAAAATGCAACACTAATGCTAATTTCATGGGAGACTAGAACTAGAAATTGAAGTAATATCCTTTTAAAAAGGCAAAATAAGCTGCTTTCATATTGTAGCCATGAAAAATACATGGAGATCTCCAGGAAACCACCAAAAGTTGAGTTCAGCTCAAAAATGACTTTGGATATATCTCAGTGGTGAGTACAGGCCACCAACACTTTTGAGATGCAAAAATGGACATTATGTTTGTTTACTTATCTCTAGTCATGTTTTCCTGCTCCAGATTGAGCCGGCTATAAATCTGCACCCTCATTTGCTATATAGGCACTGGATAGGAAACCATCCAACCTTAAATGGCTGGGGGGGAAAATCATGAAATGGTGCACCAGCGGACCTGTCAGAAAAACACCTTCATAATTTCACATCAGAGACATCCTGCATGTTAAGCATGTGTTTATAATTCCTAAGCCACTAAGTAAATATAGCAGGAGGTCTTAGTAAGAAAATTCTGGGAAGTGAAGGAAAGGGACATTTGTTTCAAAGCTTGTGGTTGTGCCTGCCTATATGTACATTTTAATGAATTAAAAGTGTTGACTGTGATTATTTGCCACTTACTCTTAAGAACATTGACTCTTAAGAACCACATAGACAGATTTTCACTGTGACAATCTGCCCCTAACCTGGTCTTTTCAGGTCTTGTACCCATTGCCACTTAATTAAAGTCCATCTATTTGCTGCTGGTCCTCTTTGTTTCCACTTTTCCCAGCTTTAGAGCATTCTCCAGGAGGCTGGTCTTTGCTTAAAGTGTACATCTGGGATAATTTGAGGCACAAAGAAGAGGGGGGGAGGGTCAACCTATTTTCCAAAGCACCAGAAGGCAAGGCAAGAAATAATGGATGGAAACTAATCAAGGAGAGAAGCAACCTGGAACTAAAGAGAAATTTCCTGACAGTAGAACAATCAATCAGTGGAACAGCTTACTTCCAGATGTTGTGGGTTGCTCCATCACTGGAGGCTTTTTAGAAGAGATTGGACAACCATGTATCTCAAATGGTATAGGGTCTCCTGCTTGAGCAGGGGGTTGGACTAGAAGACCTCCAAGGTTCCTTCCAACTCTGTTATTCTGTTATTCTGTTATTCTGTATATGTTAATTTATTTTAACTTTGTATACTAATCCTAGGTTAATAACTGCCCTATTTAGCAACTGTTCAAAGTTTTGACAGTGTTGAAAAAGTAACTTCATCTGACTTTTCACTTAATGACCACCTTGCCTAGTGACTGAGTTCTGGTCATTAATTGAGGATTAGCTGTACATTTATATTATGTGTATGTATAGATATGTGTTCCTAAATTTTGTATACTTATATTAGATGAATATATAATAGTATTTATGGCAATAAGATTGACCGATAGAATTGAAAGTAATTGGCAATTATTTTTCTAGAAGAGAAAGCTGGGAGGACAAGGCAACAGAAGAATTGTCCAATGGGCAACTCTTAGAATTAAGCTAGCAACCGCACAGAACAGGAACAGCTTAGGACTGCAGTATTGATACATTAATATTTAGTGAGTTATAACAATCTAGGTCTGCCCCCTGGATCACCTAAGAAAGAGGTATTATTTGAATTTGCCAGGTGCATGATGAATGTGACATTTCATTTTAGCTGATTTTACTCTTTAAAAAGTGGGAATCTTACTTTTAAGATGGTAGATTTTCTGAAACCAATGTGCCCTGAATTCTGAATTGACAGAATAAAAATGAACAATTATGCCTTAGTGGTCACTTCATGGATAGATTAATGCAGTGCATTCTATATGGGGCCACCAGTTAAAACTATTCAGAAGCTGCCGCTGGTGTAGAATGCAATATCACAAGCAGTGATGGGTAGATGACACCAATGCTCATGCTCCATGAGTTGCGCTGGTTAGAAGTTGGTTTCAATATTCAATGAAGCTTAACGTATTGATTGTCACTAGGGCCTAGTTATTTGAGAAGCCACCTGTTTTTCATGGTTTCTTTAGAATTGGCAAAGTTGGCTCATTAGTGGTCCATCAATTAAGCAATGTCATCTGATGGGACCCAGGAGGTGAGCCTTTGTCACAGCAGCTATTTTCTGGAACAGCATATATCTTGAGATTTCCATGCCCCTTCTCCCTTACTAGCTATTAAAGGAGCATTTTAAAGCATTTTGTTGTGAGAAAGGCAGTTATATAAATAAGATAAACAATAAATAAATAGCATAGCTTTTCCCCCAGGCCTTGGGTTAAAGTGTTTTGGGGCCTTGTGTCTGTTTTGATTTCTGTGGACAGGGAATAGACTTGGTTGTTGCTATATTTTGGACTCTATTTCATTTTTTGTGTGTGTTTCTATATTACAGTCATTGGAGTTCATTGAAATACAAATAAATAAACAAACTTGGCTTTCATATTACAGAGGCAAGAAAAAAAATCCATAATGCCCTAATGAACATTTCACTTTTAGGCTGTAGGCACAGCAAAAGGAATGGAGGCAAAAGTAATAAAGCTGGAAACCTTGAAATCCGTAAAGTACTAGAACTATCTCTGTCCATAAAATCCCCCTCCCCTGTTGCCTTTTCATAAAATCACTTAATAACATTATTCAGTGTGTGTGTGTGTGTGTGTTGAAAATACTAATTCTGATTTAAATTGTTTGCTGAGCCTGTGATTAATAATTAAAGAGGGTGTATCACAATGGAAGACCTTCCAAGATATGACACAGGCTGCAGATTTATTCAATCTATCATCTCATTACTCATTGTATGCCTTTAATCTGTTGCAAATGTGTTTTTTTTTTTAATAAAAATGGGGGAAATGGGGAGAAAAGACCACTGAGATCATTAAGATATCTTTACAGGAGCCTTCTGATCATTCTGACTACCAGGCAAGCATAGTTATTTGCTAAGAGATTTAGAATGAGTTCTAAATAAACACATCAAACTCCTTTGTTTCAGTGAAAACTAGTCAATAAACATCTGAAAAGAATTCAAGCCTTTGTGCTTGTCAAATATTGCCAAAGGAACAATGACAACAAAAAAAGGAACACAAATTATTAGAAGCGAGATTATAAAAGACTGAGTCTTATGTCCATTTTACTTGGTAAGTGGGTCTCGCTCCCCCCTGCCCCTTGGCAATGGCAGGCACAATTCTTACCTTGTCCTTTCAATATCTTTATATTGATGGCTGCTACTTAAGTTTCTAGCTGTGCCAAAGTTGCACCAACTTGTACCACAGGATGTAGGATTAGTATTCAGCCCCTTTTACTATTGATTACACAGATCAACCTTCAGAAGGGGTCTCTACTCTTAATAATGTCTTATGCTTGTGTAACAAGCAGAATTGATCTATATTTCTATAGGTCTGCCCAACAGGAGTCAGCAGGCATGGCAGAACTGCAAAAAACTTTAAGTAGTTTAGGCAAAGAGACTGAACATCGACATCTTAGGAATCAGCGAACTAAAATGGACAGGAATGGGTGAATTTAACTCAGATGACCATCAGGTATACTACTGCGGGCAAGAATCCCTCAGAAGAAATGGAGTAGCCTTCATAGTCAATAAAAGAGTAGGAAAAGCAATACTGGGATACAATCCCCAAAGTGACAGAATGATCTCAGTGCGAATCCAAGGCAAACCATTCAATATCACAGTAGTCCAAGTCTATGCCCCAACCACTGGTGCTGAAGAGGATGAAATTGACCGGTTCTATGAAGCCCTACAGCACCTTATAGAATTAACACCAAAAAATGATGTCCTTATCATCATGGGGGATTGGAATGCTAAAGTAGGAAGCCAAAAGATAACCAGAATAACAGGCAAGTTTGGCCTTGGAGTACAAAATTAAGCAGGGCACAGGCTGATAGAATTTTGTCAAGAGAATACGATGATCATAGCAAACACTCTTTTCCAACAATCCAAGAGACGTCTCTACACATGGACATCACCAGACGGTCAACAGAGAAATCAGATTGACTATGTGCTCTGCAGCCAAAGATGGAGAAGCTCTATACAGTCAGTAAAAACAAGACCAGGAGCTGACTGTGGCTCAGATCATGAGCTTCTCGTTGCAAAATTTAGGCTTAAATTGAAGAAAGTAGAGAAAAGCACTAGGCCACTCAGGTATGAACTAAATCATATCCCTGATGTGAATACAGTAGAAGTGACAAATAGATTTAAGGAATTAGATCTGATTGACAGAGTGCCTGAAGAACTATGGACAGAGTTTTGCAACATTGTACAAGAGGTAGCAACTAAAACCATCCCAAAGAAAAAGAAATGCAAGAAAGCAAAATGGCTGTCTGAGGAAGCTTTGCAAATAGGAAAGAAGGAAAGCGAAAGGCAAGGGAGAAAGAGAAAGATACACCCAATTGAATGCAGAATTCCAGAGAATAGCTAGAAGAGATAAGAATGCCTTCTTAAATGAACAGTGCAAAGAAATAGAAGAAAACAATAGAATAGGGAGGACCAGAGATCTCTTCAAGAAAATTGGAGATATGAAGGGAACACGATGGGTCGGACATGACTTCGCAACTAACAACAACAAGAAGTTCTGATTTTTGCTTCTTGTCCTTTTGTTACTCTTTTGGCTGTTTGAATCCTAATTTGTAAGCTGCCATCATTACCTTGGTGATTGAGGCAGCATACAAATTGATAAAGAAATAAATAAAATGTACATGAACAAAGAGCTGAATGAGTATTATTTTCTTAAGGATGAGAACAATCCTGATCTTCTATATCGTACTTTCACGTGGTCAATGCACTTCACATGCATTATTCTACAAAAAGGGAGCTGGTGTGATGCTATAATTAAGGTGTTGGGCTAGGATTCAAGAGATCCAGGTTCAAAATCTACCCTCAGACATGGTCCTCACTCAATGACCTTGAGCTTGTCATTGTCATTCAGCCCAATCTACCACTCCTGGGGAAAAAAACAGGAGGAAGAAATGCAACGTATGCTTCTTTGAGCCCTTGAAGAGATGGTATAATATGCAGTTAGCAAATGAATAATTAACTTTTGAATTTGCAATGACTGCTTCAAAGTTACTTGATGATTCCCCCAAGGGAGCTGCTTGCAACTCCTAGTAAGCAAAACCAGTTTCATTCATGCAGGCGTTTAATATTTATTGTGTTTGATGAAATAGGCATTTTGTAGACAAGCGGGTGTTACTCATATTGTAATTGATTCCTTTTTAGCCACACTAAAGAATTCTCTATAGGGGAAGAAATGGAATAAATATTTAATATCATTAAGGTAAGGTACATTAGTACCATTGCAGATAGGATTAAAGGCAGATAGGATTCCGAGAAAGTATCCAATGAATTCATGGCAAGATGAAATTCAGTTTTGGACTATAGTTTAGTGCAATGATATGTTTGAGAACCAGTTTGGTGTAGTGGTTAAGTAATCAGGGTTGAAACAAAGAGATGGTGTCCTCCCTTAGGCACAAAGCCATTAGGTAACCTTGAGCTAGTCATTCTCTCCCAGCCCTAGCAAGAAGCAGACAATGGCAAAGCACTTCCAAAAGCTTCCCAAGAAAACTGCAGGAGCTGTGCAGGCAGTCACCAAGGGTCAACACTGACTTGAAGTACACACACACAAATGTTTACAGCCTCTAACAAATACTCGTATAATAACATTAATCATCTGTATATATATTTTTTCTTTATCATTTTTTTCTCTACCCTTCACACAGTCACTCATGCCCCGGTCATTCCCCCATTGGACTACTGCAATTTGCCGTACCTGGAGCTACCTTTGAAGAGTGTTTGGAAGCTACAACTGGTACAGAAGGCAGTGGCACATACAGTTCTGCAGGTCCCTTTGGTGCCGTGGCCCCCGCTCTCTGGAATATTCTCCCATCAGAGGTGAGATCCTTCCCCATGCTCCTGACCTTCTGGAAGAACCTAAAAACTTGGCTTTGCTTCTTGACCTGGGGCCCTGATACAATGGGGGTGGTTGACAGGGTAGAGACGATTCTCACCTCCAGGCTGCCTATTAATTTTATTTTTTTTATTCTAATTTTAATTGTTTTTAGCACTTTTTACCCTTTTGTTATATTGTAAGCTTCTCAGAGTCACTGTATTAGTGGGATGGGTGGCATAGAAATTAAACAAACAAACAAACAAACAAATAAATAAATAAAACAGCCTCCACCCACCTGGGAGATAAATAGGATTCTAAAGGGAACAGTCCAGTTGCCAACATTTCAGTCACCTTATCTTATTATCTTTCAATAAATCTTGTTAAAGAAACTCTGAAAGAAATTTGCTTCTATAAAAGTAGGGAACCTAAGAACTTGATACTTAAATTTTAAGTCATGGTTACTCTGCCAGGAAGTTATTAAATGGTTGCACTTTGGCTACAATGCTCTATTCAATCATACCAGAAGGCATAGAAGACTGCTCATATCCAAAGATTTAAACCTTTTAGTCCCTTTTACTACAAGCCCCTGGGGCTACAGACCTTTCCACCTGATCTCTTTGTGAGTTAACCACAGTAGTTCACATCTCAACATAGCATTATTCTGTTAGGTCACAACCTGTTTATATACAACACTGTCACTAAAAATGATTAGGATCATATTGGAGAAGTGTCACAATGTGTAATTTTTGGTGCAGTAGTAAGCTGCAGACACATGGTATTTTAATTACTCAAAGCACAACAAAGGAAAGGTTTGGGTTGCTAAATTACAATGCTTGGTAAATTTTTGAAAACATCGTTGGCTGTGATGCTTCGTAAATTGCTTTGTAATTTTAAGCTGGCATTTATGCTTTTCGGAAAAATTCTAGAAGCTATATGTTTACACCATTTGGGATGCTCACATCAACACTTAACACACATTTGTTCTGCCTTGACAATTTCCAAACATGTTTTTTTTTTTTTAAATTTTTTAATATATTTTAATTTTTTTAAAACAACAAAACATAACACACATAAACACACAGTGTATACTCCTTTTTTTTTTTAAACAGTAATTTCGTAACGGCAATCTTCTATTATTTACATTTTCCCCCCTTATTCTTCTTTAAAAAATATTTGTCCTTGTTGTCCCATTGTTTCTTATTTCCATTTTCTTCCTTCATACTATACTTCATACTTAGAATAATACATATTATTACTATACATTATTATACATTATTATACACACATTTTCCCTTTCTTGACCTTTCCATGTTTATTTTCATTTATTATTTCTAATCTCCAACCAATCATGCCACTTATTCCATATTACATAGTACTCTGTGTCTTCCTTTTCTTTTATCTCTTTTGTTAATTTGTCCATCTCCGCACAGTCTAAGATTTTCCTTATCACTTCTTCCTCTGATGGTATATTCTCATTTTTCCAGAACTGTGCGTAAACTATTCTTGCTGCCGTTGTTATATGTAAGATTAAGTACCGTATTTCTTTACTATATTTTCTATTTAAAATACCCAGCAGGAAGATCTCTGGTTTCCAATCTACAGGTTGATCTATTATTTCTTCCATCCATCTTCTTATTTTAGTCCAGTATTTTTTCGCAACTGGGCATGTCCACCATAGATGATAATATGTTCCATGTACTTTTTAACATTTCCAACATGTCGGCGAGTTGTTCTGGAACATCTTGGCAAGCCGTACAGCTTTTCTTAATTGATCACAGACACTTATCTTCTTACACATTTTGCTGACTTCTGACTACGGGAGGTCCTGGATCAAAAGAGTCTTAAAGGGGACCTCTTCTCTCTAATGCCCACTCATTGGCTTGCCTGATTTTCAATTCGAAAGTGCCCAAAGGTGAACACAAAAGGAGGCTCCTTTGCCTCATTTCTTATTGTGACTTGCATATTTTAAGAAATGCAACAGCCATTCACTCCAGCGAATAATGGGGAGCACCCTAAAGTGGTGTGGTTCTTAGCAGATGCCCCAGATTTGCACAGAGCAGGAAGTCAGATAATTCCACCATAAGTCCACCATAGATGATCCAAACATGTTTTTATGTGTAAAAATAAATGTGGGCTAAAAGTGGGAAAGATTGTTTAGTCTTTCCCTAATTTTTCTTAACTATATTAAGTGGCCAAATTTAATTATGTTAATGAAATCCTGAACTTTATTATTGAAGGATAGGATGAAGAACTTGCCAGTGTAAGTTGACGTTAGCTGGCAGAACCATTCATATCCCCTCCAAGTTGGAAACATCCAGGAACATCATCAAGGATGAATTTCTCTTCATTTCTACCAGAGGGAACCCAAGAGGATGGTCTGCAAAGTCATATGTACAGAAGTGATGGGATTTTGATTGTGATGCTGGATCGGCCATCTTTCATAGAACCCTTTTCATTTCCACCCCAGGATTCTACCTCTTATCAATAAGACAGTGGTCTTTGTTACTTAGGACTTCCCAGAATAAGTCGACGGGGTAGGGAATAAGGAGAACGTTTAGTTTAGTCTCTGGAAGATAAAAGTTTTATGATGTGGTCATAATCTCCATCAGAGCTATTTAGCATGCTCTCAAAATAGAAAATGTGGAGCATCGCAACAGGCGATTTTCTAGGGCTGAATCCATGTCTGCTTGTTTTGATTTTTAGGCTGAAAATTGAAGCTAGCAGTAAGAAGGCCTGAAATATCCCCATTCAATGTTTTTTTTTTTATATATATTTCTTTTTTTATTATTATTATTATTTTTATTTTTTTAAAACAACAAAACATAACACACATAAACACACAGTGTATACTCTTTTTTTTTAAACAGCAATTTCGTAACTGTAATCTTCTATTATTTACATTTCCCCCCCTTATTCTTCTTTTAAAAAATATTTGTCCTTGTTGTCCCATTGTTTCTTATTTCCATTTTCTTCGTTCATACTATATTTCATACTAAGAATAATACATATTATTACTATACATTATTATACATTATTATACACATATTTTCCCTTTCTTGACCTTTCTACATTTATTTTCATTTATTGTTTCTAATCTCCAACCAATCATACCACTTATCCCATATTGCATAGTACTCTGTGTCTTCCTTTTCTTTTATCTCTTTTGTTAATTTGTCCATCTCCGCACAGTCTAAGATTTTCCTTATCACTTCTTCCTCTGATGATGTAACTGACACCTTTGCTTTAAAATACATCTTTCCTATTAACATACACCGAGGGAAAGAGAGTGGAAGAGAGCGAAAGAGGCCAAAATGCTTAAATTGTATTTTAAATATAAACATTCCAGTGTGGATGTTTGTGTAGATATATATTTTTAATTGGAGGTTAAGGCAAAAGAGAAATGGAAAGGATTTATAGGTGAAAGCATGTAAAAGTGAAATGGATCAGAAATAACCTAATTTAGATGCATTAGATGAATCGACAAGAAAACAGGAACAGCTCAAATCCCTTGAAAGTCCTTGCAATGTTTTATTCAATTTCACTTTTAGAAAGGATTTGATAGAAAGAAGTGCTACACTGCCTGCTAGAATAAAAAGAAAAAAGAAAAGAAAAAACAAGTATAACAACTTTAAGGCACTGTTTTCCTAGGAGATCTTCTAGGATGAAAGGTAAATAGCTGCCGGTATGCCTTACAGAAAAAAGTAACTTTTAAAATATTTTCTTTAGACCCCCAAGTTATTATCTAGGCTCCCTATAAATTCCTTTGCCAGGCTAAGGTCTAACAATAGGCATATCTGCTCAGTCGCCACTTTGGAGAGATGACTAAGGACCACAGGTAAGTCACACAACAAGATGCTTCAGGGTGAAAACTTAAAAGTGTATCCTGAAGGCCTTTGCTTTTACTTGCTGCAGTATGTGGGATTAATGTCCACACAGAAAGAAAACCATACACAAAGTTCATTAGAAACCAGAAAGAATTTTACTTCTTTTTCAGAAAGAGCTTGAGAAAAAGAATCGTAAGTACTTCAAGAATGTAAAATAAGTAATTAGTAGACTTTCATACAACATACCCTTTTCTAAATTCTAAACCATAACCTTTCAGTTTAATCTACTATAATCCCACCCCAATATATACACACTCTTACCCACTTTAGAACAGGGATCCCCAACTCATGGGCCTACCAGAACCCTGCGCCCCATTCGTGCATGCGCAAGATCCAAGCAGCATGAAAACCATGCCCCTGCCCTGGTCTGCAGAAAAACCACCCTCCACTGAATTAGTCCCTGGCACCAAAAAGGTTGAGGGCTGCTGCTTTAGAGAACAGCTGGGGATTGAGGAAGACATTACATTCTCTCTGTGATCACTTCTTTTTTTAAAAAAAAAAGTTTTATTATTTGTTTTAACAGAGTTCAATAATAATTATTCAACAAAAATGTGTTGTCTGAGTATATTATTCACTAATACAAATTAAATCCCTAATCCCTAAATCATTTCTCTAACCATCGATAAAATAGGTCCCAAGTTTGAAAATATTCTGTTTCTTCTTTTTCTTTCAACCTTAAAGTAAGTCTTTCCATTTCCGCACAGTCTAATATTTGTTTGATTATTTCTTCTTCTGGTGGTATTTCTTCGTTCTTCCAATATTGTGCAAATATGATTCTTGCCGCTGTTATCACATGTAGAATCAAATATGTGCTTTGCTTATCAAGTTTTTCTGGCATTATACCTAGTAAAAAAAATTCAGGTTTATAGTCTATGTATAGTTTGTTCTTTGTAAAATCCATACTGTTTAATATCTTTATCATATCTGACTTGCATTTGTAAATGTGACCACCATGTTAAATCGATGCCCTGATTTTCCATCTCTTGCCTGGATTTTAGGTTCCCTTCAGAATTTAGAATATCTTTGTATGTCCATATTTTATCGAGACTGACTAGATTTGGATGTACGAATGCTTCCATTGTTGAAAGCCATCCTGGAATTTTCAAATAAATTTTACATTTTATTTTTTCCCAAGTTAATAATAATGCATTTCTAATGTAGTGGTTTTGGAAGTATTTATGTATTTTATTTTTTCCATACCATAGAAAAGCATGCCAACCAAGTTGCAGGTCATGTCCCTCCAGATACAGCAATCTTTGATTTTTAAGAGTTATTCATTCTTTTATCCATGTTAACACTGATTCTTGATAATATAAAACCCAATCTGGCAAGCCAAAGCCTCCATTTCCCTTGGCTTCTTGTAACATTTTCAGTTTAATTCTAGCTTTCTTTCCTTGCCAGATAAATTTTTGACTTAGAGAGTTTAAATCTTCAAAGAATTTTTTCTCCATTTTTATAGGTATCGTTTGAAATAAAAATAATATTTTTGGTAATACATTCATTTTCACCGTAGCAATTCTTCCTAACATCGACAGTTGAAGATTATTCCGTTTTTCCAAATCAAGCTTTATTTGGTTTAACAATTTAATGTAATTATCTTCTTTTATTGTTGAACATTTTGCTGTCAAATATATTCCCAAATATTTGACCTTTTTGACTATTTGCAATTCTATTTTTTCTGATAATTGCTTTTTTTGTTTATCTGTAAAAAATTTAACTATCACTTTAGTTTTTTCCTCTATTTATCTTTATTCCTGCTATCTCTCCAAATTGTTCTATCTTTTCCAGCAGTTTAGGAATCGTCTCTAAAGGTTCCTCTAGAATGAATACCAAATCATCTGCAAATGCTTGCAGTTTGTAGGTTTCACCTTTTATTTTCAATCCTTTAATTTCTGGAACTTGCCTAATGTTTCTATTTAAAACTTCCAAAGTTAAGATAAATAGCAATGGGGATAATGGACATCCTTGTCTTGTGCCTTTTCGTATATCAAAATTCTCTGTGTAATCCCCATTTACAATTACTTTTGCTGATTGTTTCTGATATATTGTCTGAATCGTATTTATAAAGTTTTGACCAAAGTCCATTGTTTTTAGTTGTTGAATCATAAATTGCCAAGAAACATTATAAAATGCCTTTTGGGTGTCTAAAAATACTAGTGCCAGTTGTTTCCCGGATGAAGTTCATAATATTCCAATATATCTAGTATTACCCTCAAATTATTTTTTATTTGTCTCTTTGGCAAAAATCCATTTTGATTTGGGTGTATAAATTCAGTCAAAAATCTTTTCAGCCTCTTAGCTATTATTGAAGTGAAGATTTTATAGTCCACATTCAGTAGTGATATCGGTCTATAGTTTTTGATCTGGGTCAGATCTGAGTCCTCTTTTGGTATCAAAGTAACATTAGCTTCTGTCCATGTATTTGGGAGTTTTGCCTCCAATAAAAGTTCATTACATACATTTTTCAATGGTGAACTTAATATATCTTGTAAACATTTATAAAACTCTGCCGGGAGTCCATCTGGTCCCGGTGTTTTTTCATTTTTTTGTCTTTTTATTGCCTCTGTCAATTCCATCATTGTTATTTTTTCATTTAACATAGTCTTTTTCTGGAATTTTTGGTAAATTATTTTCTTCCATATATTGAGTCATTTTCTCCCATGGAGTTTCTTCCTTCTCATACAGTTTCTCATAGTATTCTTTAATTATCTTTTTTATTGCTTCATTTTTAAATTGTAAACAGCCTTTTTCATCTACTAAATTATTTATCAATTTTTTCTCCTTCTGTTTTTCAAGTTTATAAGCTAACCATCTTCCTGGTTTGTTTGCATTTTCAAAAAAGTTTTGCTTTGCCTTTTTAATTTGTTGTGCCATTTTTTCTGATTCTATTAAATTAAATTTATGTTTTATTATTTCCATTTGTCTTTTCAATATTTTCTTTTGTGGGTTTATTTGTAGTTCAAGTTCTATTTTTTTAAATTCTTCTCTTAACAACTGACATTGTTGTCTCTTTTCTTTATTTTTTTCCGCCATGTATGTTATTGCTACGCCTTGAAAATATGCTTTGGCTGTATCCCATACATTTTGTAATGTTGTATCTTCTTTTTTATTTTCTTTGAAGAAAAATTCCATTTCTTTTATTGCTAAGTCTATAAATTCTTTCTCTTTTAATATAGATTGATTCAAAGTCCATCTTAGTTTTTTCTGCATTCCTTTCCACACCATGGAATATCAAAATATATGCTTAATTGGGGATTTCAATGCAATAGTAGACGGGACATTAGACTATAAAAGCAGTAAATCAGGGAAACAAGGAAGAAAAAGATTACCTAAGACTTTTTTCAATATGATAGAGGAAATTGGTATACAAGATATCTGGAGAGAAACAAACCCAGGAAAATCACAATACACATTTTATTCTAATAGTCATAAATCGTGGTCCAGAATTGATATGATTTGGATGACGCCTGAATTAAGGGTTAATATGCAGGAAATTGAAATAGAATTAGGTACTTGGGCAGATCATAACCCCTTTAAAATGGTCTGTGATCACTTCCTGCTGTTTTGAGGTTGGTCATTTCCATGTGTGAACTCATAGCTTTTTATATGCTTAAAGGAGTCTATTTTAAGAGGACGCCTTGATATGTCTGTGTGCAAAGATAACACTGAAAAATGTCTTCAGAGTGTTACCACAAGAATGGTAACTTTTTCCCAAAGTGTTTTTCAGCTTTGAAGTCTTGGGCTCAGCCAGGTTGGCAGTTCCAGGGCTTCTATCTGAATTTTTGTGTGTGCCTAAACTAGTGTTTCACTCATTAACAACTTGTTTATCAGCAACCTGCACTGGAGTTATAAGTACTTCACAGAGACAGCTGGCATCCACTTTTCCTTATCATCAGCTAGCTAACCCTAATAGTCAATTAACTAGCTGATGCAATGCCAAAATGGCTGATAAAGTGTCATTTTGACCACCTTTAAGTGTCAATTGCTTTTTGAGGGCCTTACAAAATATTTTATATTTGCAATAGTGGTGAGTATCTGTAGTTCGGGTGTAGGATGAGAGTGAAGGTTCGTTCTCCAAACTTGTGGGTTGGTTTGTGAATGTTTCATTACCAGGCTAGGTAACATCTTCAGTGGAGTTTAGGGGATGTCAGTGTCAGTTCTCTTCTCTCAGGTGTGAGTGTGTCAAGTGAATGTCTTGTGATGGGTCTTGTGATGGGGAGGTTATATCAGGTCATTGGGAGGTGAACTTCTGGTGGGGAGGGCTTGCGTGGGTCGGTTGAAGGTTGATGTTGTCTCTGGCTGACTGTGAAGTTGATTTGGATTCTGAGGGGTTCATAGGCTGGTTGTAGATCAATGTGTCTGTTAATGGAATTGCTTGTGGAGTGCTAGGCTTTGATGAACTCACAAGTGTGGTGGGTGGTAGCATGGCCGATGATGATAAAGTTGCTGCAATTGAACTGATGCTTTTTGGTGTCAATGTGTGTATGGGTTAAGGATTTGGGATCATGGTATTTGACTGCCAGCCAGTGTTCGTGGATCCTGGTTTTTAATTGATGTGATGTTTTTCCCACATAGAATTGGTTGCAATCAGTGGTGGGATTCAAATATGTGAACAACCGGTTCTCTGTGTGGATGCTGCTTCCAGAAGTCTGTTCTGGGCCTGGGTAACAAAAAATTAGCTACCGGTTCTGCCAAAGTGGCTGAACCCCACCACTGTTTGCAATGGTTATAGTTGATTTTGTAGATAGCATTGTTTCTTTCATCCTTCTGTATCTTGTCTTTGATTCAGTGGATTTCTCATCACACATTATAAAACTGATAGGAGAAAAATATATGATTGTTGATGCCTAAAAGTACACACAAAATAATTGACAGACTCAAAAACTGGTGTTATGACTTTCTTATTAAAAACTAGGGACAACTCTGAGAGGTCCTTGGTGCTCTCTGAAATTGGTTGCTTTCTTGCAGACATTTCATTACCCAAACTATGTAACCTCATTAGTGCACTGATGATGTTACCTAGTTTGGTAATGAAATGTCTGCAAGAAAACAACCAAGGACCTATCATTTCAACCCTGAGATACAAATATTCTCCTCTATAGGAACAACTGTATCCGGAAATATATAGTAGATACTTTATCAAGCATAAAAGCATCTCCTCTAAACCCTACTGTCACTGGCCGCTGACATTTTTAATTCTTATGATGGTGTCTGATTGACTGCTTCAATTTTTCTTTCTCATGTCACCTACTTCTTCC
This sequence comes from Azemiops feae, assembly GCA_023970755.1. Taxonomy (NCBI): domain Eukaryota; kingdom Metazoa; phylum Chordata; class Lepidosauria; order Squamata; family Viperidae; genus Azemiops; species Azemiops feae. Next base: position 365,515 of record JALGBA010000212.1, on the reverse strand, counting down.
AAGCAGTAGAGTTGGCTTTTGTAGTCACATTTTGAAAAATGGGTTATTCTTATTTTGATTGATGGTGCCAAGAGCCACACCATCCTGACAGGCAGGAATAACCCTACCTTTGTGAACAACAACAACAAATTTTTCATCAACATTTCTTCATTCTCCCAAATACATTTTGATGATGCAGTTAATGTCATGTTTTGTTTTTTTGGTTTCATAACAGCCTGCAAAACTGAAGGCTTGGTCCAAATGCGAAGCTCCACTACAGCTTTTCCTCCACAGATTTCATTTAGTTTACATTATTATGACAGTGCCAAGGGCAGGGAACAATAAATTGTAAAGACATCAGTCATGCTAGATATGGAAGCAAAGACATGTGGCTCTATTAAAATAAAAGACACGGCATCATGGGAATCTTAACATGGCCATGCAGATGTCCAGTGGGTGGTGCTGGCTTCATTCATACATGGTCTTGAGGGGCCCTGTGACTAATCAGTGGTGTAACAATAACAAACAGTTCTAAAAGGAGCTTCTGATAACTCTGGTCAATTTGCTGCTTATTAAAAATGCTTCACAAGATGTTTGTTATCTGTAAACAGTAAATGAAAATCTTCCTTTCAAACTTGTTATATCACCAACAGTTGGGAAAGGTCACTGTGCCTGTCCCATATACCTTGAGCTTTGCATAGAAATGAGCTGGATAATTATCTTGCATTTTAATTCCAAAGACTTTTGATAGTTAGTAGCTTGTTGCAGTTTTGAAAGTGTTGCATTGCAGGGTTTTCTGTGAACAATGGCTGCTCTGTGCCATTTCAAAGCACAATTTGAATTACTGACTTTAAAATTAAATTTGTTTCCAGGATCTATCTAAGTATCTTCCCTTGGAAGTCGTACCACCATTAGGTGTGTACAAATATAGAAAGTTTAATTAGGTTTTTGGTTCATTTAGTCCAGTCTTTTTCAAACTTGAGAATGTTAAGAGGTGTGGACTTCAACTCCACACATACCCCAGTTACCAAATTTGAACAACACTGTTTTAGTCCAATGTTATCATCACTGGCAACAACTGTCTGAGATCTCAAAGAGAGATTTTTCAGCCCAACTTGGAGATGTGAAGAATTAAAACTAGGACTTTCTGTACCTCATGCAAAGTATGACCTCTACCACTGAGCAATGGAGAAGAAAGGGAGAGTGAGAGAGAAGAAAAGTCAGTGCTGTTTTCAATACCAGAAGAATTTTGAAACTATATTTCCCAGATTTGAAATGTCTATTTAAACCCTGTTTCAACATTTGTTCTGAATACATATATCAATTTACTTTGTTCATTATTGATTTCAGTTTCATATAGGAAACATCTTTGAAAAGTTTTGTATTGATTATTTCAAGCCAATAAATATATGCCAAAGGCATCATTTCTGAAATTCTGAAATCGGGCAAACTTACTAGGAGCACTGCAAAAGTTTGACAATTACAGACATTTTTTTCTGAAGAGGCCTGTATTGATAGGACCTGATTTAAACACTAGCAGACATGTAATAAGATAAACTATAAAAGTTATTGCCCAATATCACTATTCCCACTTGAATTTTTCTCTCTAACATTAAGTACAAAATAGGAATTGATGAAATAAATGAGAATTTTGGATTATATTGAATAGGTTATAGCAGGGGTCTTCCAACTTGGCCCTTTTATGACTTGTGGACTTCAACTCTCAGAATTCCTCAGCCAGGCACGCTGGCTGAAGAATTATGGGAGTTGAAGTCCACAAATCATAAAAGGACCAAGTTTGAAGACCCCTGGGTTATAGGGTAGTATATCTGGTTAATTCACATCTGTGAAATAAATGGGAGGGAACACTTAAATAAACCTCCCATCATAGAGGGAAGGAAGTTTTATGGTTGTTTTGGAGACTTTGATTCTGTTTTGTAAACTCCTCAGGGATATGGCACATAAGATAGGTAGTTATACTCCTTCCTTCCTTCCTTCCTCTCTGTTAATGCTATAGCTTTACTTTTTTTTATGAGTTTTGAATTTGAATATTTGGTGGTTATGCTTCTAACTCACTGTTTGGATTCCACAGGATTCCAAATAGTGTTGAGTCTAATCTTAATATAAAGTAATGTGGGAAATTGAAATAGCAGTCATTCCCAACCATCCAGAGTATTAGAAAAGGACTGATATGGAGCAGGCCTGATATGCAGTGAGGCAATTGGTGCCAGAAAGTAGCTATGCTATGTTGTGATTAGAACTTGAATATTTGGCATGGGCCATGCTCACTTAAGCATAGATTTTTCTCTAACTCATTAATTCACAGTTTTGCAAGAATACAATAATGCTTTCAAAGGAGCCAGGAGAGGTATTTGTCAGCATCAGGGGAACTCTGCAATTTTGTTTCTTATAGTTAAAGCTTCAATAAAATTACTATCCCTTTATTTCCTCTCTTATTTACAGGATTAAGTGGCAAGGCAGATGGCTAAGTTTCACAGATACAAAGAGGGGTGTTTTTAATTGGCATTTTTTTTCTTAAAAGGATTGTTTTCCAGTTTTGTTCCCGCATATTTGGCCTAGCATGGAGATTTAGAGTTGTTTTGGGAAACACGGCCTATGGCTTAAGCCTTCAAATACTTGCTTGGCTTCTCCGGGTTATGCAAATGGGGAAATTATTTTACAAATGTGCATAAATGCCACAATATCTTGTTAATACTAATAACCACATTTCAGGAACTTGTCCTCCCAAAGGTTAATTAAATTTCACCATAGATTGACCTTCCTTCCTTCCTTCCTTCCTTCCTTCCTTCCTTCCTTCCTTCCTTCCTTCCTTCCTTCCTTCCTTCCTTCCTTCCTTCCTGCCTGCCTGCCTGCCTGCCTGCCTGCCTGCCTGTCTCCCTGCCTGCCTGCCTGCCTGCCTGCCTGCCTCCCTCTCAACACCTAATACAGCATGAAGGTTATGTAACCTAATAAAGACAGTCCAGATAATTCTAAACCATATGGAGGCGCTTCATTCTTTAAAGTAAAGCAACATGTAGGTCCTTTTGTCACAAGATTAATGTAATGTAAAGTAAATTAATGTAAAGTAAATCAAGTAATGTATAATTATTGTCTGAATAAACTATGATTTTCACTTCTATACCTCTGAACCTTCTTTCACAAGCAGACCAAGTATAATAAAAATTAGCTTGTTGTTCAATTTTTCCTAAACATGCTGGGGGGAAATGAAAGCTTTTTTTTTTACAATATTTATCCAAAGGATAAAAAGTGATGATGATTATCAAATCAAAAGATAAAATTTTGGAAATAATAATAGAAAAGTAGTTAGCTATTACCCTGTGAACAGCTGGAAAAGTATCTTTATGCTAATACATAAAATCTTTGCATAGCTTATGGTTGAGAAATACCTCAAAGCCTAAGAGAGATATCATTCTTTTCTTGGACCTATAAGGAGTCTGCATCAATCGATGGCATAAAATCATTTAATTTGAGCAGTAACTTGCCCTCTTGTTTTGAACTGTGTCAGATCTGAAAACTCAGTAGGACAATGGGACAAGATTGCTCTCCAGAGACAGATAGATCACACTTCAGTCAAGCAGGCTTTCTTGCTTCAGTGAGTTGAGCATGCTTTGAATTAGAATCTCTGTAATATATCTGTCCAAAGGGGAATATATAGTATATTTTTTCAATATTCCAACATTGCATGGTTCTAGATCTGAATCAAATTATTTGTAAGAGAATTTAGGAATAGAAACATCAGAACCCTATTCATAATACATGTAAAATTCTTTTAACCTATAGTCCTGTATGTCGTTGTCTGGGACAGAGTTTTGTTCAATGGGACTTATGACTGAAGAAAGCATGGGCAATATATGACTGAAATTTAATTGCCCAAAACCTTAAGCAACATGCCCCACAAGGAAGGATATTTGAAATTGTATTTCAGCAACATCTTGATGACCATAGGTTACTTTTGTTTAAAGAAATACTTTTGCTTGAACTAGTTCCTCTACGTGTCCCACAGATATTGTTTCACTGTGTCCATTATTTTAATACTCTAATGCACCTGAAGAACAGGATTATAAATTATGGTATATTTGTATTATTATTTTAAATAAAACTTTAATTGCACCAGGACTTTAACGTCCTAGGTTTTCTTGTGTGTTGTTTCTGTGCCAGCCAATGTAAGAAGAGATTTGGGGGAATATATATATTGGGGTCCCTTATAATTCTGAATTGAATGTATTGAAATTCCAAATTTGACAAGGAAACTGGATTCCTTTTATTAACAATTTTATTGGGCGCTATATAACAAAATGAAATTCAATGGTGAAAAAAGTAAAGTTCTAGATTTAGGCAAGAAAAACCAAATGCACAGGTACAGTATAGATGGTAACTGTGAGAGGGATCTCGGAGTCCAAGTGAACAATCACTTAAATATGAGCCAGCAATGTGCTGCAGCTGCCAGAAAAGCCAACACAGTGCTAGGCTGCATTAACAGAGGGATAGAATCAAGATTGTGTGAAAATATCACTTTACAATGCCTTGGTAAGGCCACACTTGGAATACTGCATCCAGTTTTGGTCATCACAATGTAAAAAAGATGTTGAGACTCTAGAAAGAGTACAGAGAAGAGCAACAAAGATGATCAGGGGACTGGAGGCTAAAACATATAAGGAACGGTTGCTGGAATTGGGTATGTCTAGTTTAATGAAGAGAAGGACGAGGGGGGACATGATAGCAGTGTTCCAATATCTCAGGGGTTGCCACAAAGAAAAGGGAGTCAAGCTATTCTCCAAAGCACCTGAAGGCAGGACAAGAAACAACGGGTGGAAACTAATCAAAGAGAGAGGCATCATAGAACTAAGGAGAAATTTCCTGACAGTTAGAACAATTAATCAGTGGAACAACCTGCCTCCAGAAGTTGTGAATGCTCCAACACTGAAAATATTTAAGAAGAGTCTGGACAACCATTTGTCTGAAATGGTATAGGGTTTCCTGCCTGAGCAGGGGGTTGGACTAGAAGACCTCAAAGGTCCCTTCCAACTTTACTACTACTACTACTACTAGTAGTAGTAGTATTAATATTAATATTAGTATTATTATCTTTTACAAAGTATACACATAAAAAAATAACAAATTCCAAGAGAAAAGACAAAGAGTAAAAAGAGAATAGGGATAGAAATGCAAAAAGATATAAAGAAAAAAATGAAAACAAAAATATATACAAAAACGACTTTGACTTGTTCTTCCAATGATATATGGAGCACTTACGTTTGATTCTTAGTTTAAGACTGTAATATAATGTCCATTTTCCTCCTTAAAAGGGATTTTTTTTAAAAAAAATCTGTTTTTTCCTTTCTAAATTTTTAACAATTATCAAATTCATATGTCAAAATTTGATTTTTCTCCAAAAAGCCCCCCAAAGGTTTCCAATTATAGACGAATGGGATTGGACTAGGAGACCTCCAAGGTCCGTTCCAACTCTGTTATTCTGTTCTTTTAATTTCTTCAGTGATTTTTCTCTCACAGTGGTTATTAACTTAGCCATTGTTGTAGTTCAGTCACCTTTATTAACCATTCCTGTATTGTGGGCATTATCAGATCTTTCCAATGCTGAGCATATAAAAATTGTACCGCTTTAATCATATTTAATAATAATAATAAAACACCATATGATTTTTCCAATATTTTATTCATAAACCCTAACAAAAAATATGGTCTGAACTGTATATTAATTTCAAATTTTTTTGAATTACATTACTAATTTCTATCCAATATTGGTTAGCTCTTTTGCAAGTCCAAGCACAGGTGATAGTAGTTTCCTAGTTACATTTCCTGCAACTATTTAGGGAAACTAGATTCCAACATCTTAGTCAAGTCTCGAATGAGTTCGAATTATGGAAGCAGATCTACTTAAAAATGCCATTTCACCACCAAAGCATAACATAAAAGTAATGTATTCAGGGTTTTTTTCTCCCTGAAAAAAAAAATACACAGAATAATTCCTCACTTATCTCTTGCGAATACCACCAATATCCTTTTAGTATTGATGCTGAAATCATTTTCTAATTTTAACAACTCCATTTCATCAATGCTCATAATTTGTCAGGAAATATAGGAACATCTAAACATGTATAAGCGTCCAAATTGATTCGGTTACTTTCCATTTTCAAATCAGCTGGTACAAACAGCTCAGAGGAGATGTGATTCTAAAATAGATATCTGCTCTTCAGAAATATTCCGATCACCTTCAAACAGGAGGCAGCTTAGGTGTGAACTGATGAAAAAGTGAAAAGGTTGGACCCTCAGGTTTTGGATCTGTTTTAAAACTTCAGAATGTTATAGTTCCAACATGATACATTTTAAACTCTCACATGCCCACTCTCACATGCCCACAAGCTAATTGGAGGAAAATGCAAAACAAAATAAAACAAGGAAAGGCAGGGGAAAAACATCGATTTATAAATCAGTTTTTTTTCCTAGTTAAAAAAAAATACTGCATCAGAATTTTTCAACAGCAAACCTTTTGAGAGAAACACTGACAAACTATATTATTGATGGAGAGATGGTTCCTTCCTGATCAATCATGGACTGACACGATACCTATTCAGCTTGGTTGCTGTCTATTTGTTATCTGCCTGTCTTTTCAACATTAAATATGTCAGGTTCCATTTAATTTCCACATCCTGATTCAAAATCTCTCCTGAAATTATGAGACTTTTCCTTTAGCTCCCACTAAAAGCAGGTATCATAGAACTAGAGCAGGGGTGTCAAACTGCCGGCCCACGGGTCAGATTCGTCACATGGAAGCCGCACCCACCCTAGCTGTGGCAAGGAGAAAAAAATCACAATACGTCGCAACACGTCACATGACGCGGCGAGTTTGACACCGCTTAACTAGAGAGTCTGGTGCACTTGCTTTATTTCAGAAATCACAGTGTCTGTCTCTTGATAGGAAAATTTATTCAAGGCTGCACTTTTCACTAGGTAAAGTCACAGAGATCAATGTTCTCTGCCTATCCCTTACTTTTTACCTCTAGTGAGTTGGAAAATACATAATATCAGTAATAGAACAGAGGCCAAATGCCCTGGAGATATATTGGCTGGAAGCAGGATGGGTTCAAATAATTTTTAAATTTATGAACAACAATTTTGGAGATACTTCTCTCTTTAATAGGTAACTCTAATGGCAGAGAAATTAATTTTGCAGGCTGGTGCTTGACTTGGTTAGTAACTAAGATTTGTTAATCTTGAATGTTATTTGGGAAAGTAACATCCTGGTGTTTCTGGGTAAAGGTTACTGTGATTTTTGGGATAAGTGTTACTGTTATAGATATAGTTATTCTATTCTATTATTATTTATTAAAGTTATATGCTGCCCATTTCATGGTTCAAGGCGACTCTTACAATTTTTCATATAATAATAAGACAGCTACCTCATGGCTTTCATGCCTATAGGAACCTAGAAATAATAGAAGCCAAACAGGTTTTCTAAAGGACATAGTGTATTTCTGATTCCACAATCTGTCCCAAATTCAGTGCACCTGGCTGAGCATAGAACTTTACAAATAGGACAGGATTTACTATGGTGCTTGCTTAATAATACCCTAAATAAGTATATTACAGGTTTTGTTCCCACAAAGATAAACTAGGTTAGAAGATTAAATAGTATGTATTTGAGTGTGTTTATGTATATGTATAAATATACCCCTCTACACACTTAGATACCTGTACCTATACCAGTATCTAAAGTTCTCTTTCTCCCTTCCTCTCCCTCTCCCTCTCCCTCCCCCTCCCCCCTCTGCCTATCACACACACACACATGCACATAGACACAGACACAGACACACAGACACAGACACACACACACATACACTGATGCAAAGAGACCAACCAAGTCAAAGGGAGACAGAGCTTACAAAGTGTATCCTTTGCCTCAAGTTTATAGTATATCTGGCTGTATCATATCTAGCTTTGTACAATTTCTATGATGTTTTGCATCAAACGAGAAGAAACCCAAATAAAAACAATTTATGAAAACTAATAAATGCTATTTTTCCTTCAATACTCCTACATCTGTATCCCTTTTAATTTCTACAGAAATCTTACTTGTGAATACTTCTGCACACCAGGCATTTTTTTTTCAAAATACCTATCATCAACAAATTGAAAAAAACACATGAAAGGTGTCTAACTTCAACAACCACAAAATTCCTTCATGTATTTCACAAAGAAGTTTATACGCTAGAATATTTCTTTGAATACTGCCAAACGATATTCATTGCGTAATATGAAAGATAGTGTTCTGGGGGAAATGAAGAAAAAGGGTGCATAGGAATTGGATTTTAAAGATTTAAGAAGGTCTATTTAGGCTTTTTTCCTCTTCAATAAGGGAAGTGCTTACAGTAAATTTACTGAATTGCAATCAATTTGGGTGTTTATATGTGCAAAAATATCGTGCTTCAGAAGATGCATCTGATCTCTTGCTTGTAAAAAAAATTGTTTTCCCCTTGTGTAGGGTATTTTGGCTGTGAAAATTTATTATTCGTATCCCATCTTTATTACTTTTATAAACAACTGAAGGCAGTGAACATATCCAATATTCCTTCCTTCTCCTATTTCTCCCACAACAACAACAACCCTGTGGGGTGAGTTGGGCTCAGAATGATTGGCTCAAGGTTACCCAGCTGGTTTTCATGACCAAGGTGGGACTAGAACTCATGGTCTTCCGGTTTATAGTCTGATGCCTTAACCTCTAGGCCCAAAGTCTAAAATATCTCCCTTTCATCGCCTTTTTTTCATTCAGTTGTCATCTACTGTGACATTCCAGAGCTCATACTGAAATAATAAACTCTCTAAGCTTTTAAGGTAAATTTTGAAGTTGGTACATATAGATATCTTTAAGGCCCAGATCCAGGTGTCAGAGCCTTTTGTTAATTTTTCTCTGAATTAAAGTTTTAAAATATGCAAAATTGCACTAGAGGCGAATATATGTTGCTCGGGTGTAGGATGAGGGTGAAGGTTCGTTCTCTGAGCTTGAGGGTCGGTTTCCAAACATTTCATTACCAGGCTAGGTAACATCTTCAGTGGTGTTTAGTGGTGTTAGCACTAAACACCACTGAAGATGTTATCTAGCCTGGTAACAAAACATTCGGTAACCAACCCACAAGCTCGGAAAACAAACCTTCACCCTCAATATGCAAAATAGTTCAAAACTGATGTTTGTCTCTCACAGCACATACATTTTATAAGTAACAGGTGCTTCCCCCCCCCCCAAGTCCTCTAAAAGTCACCTACAACAACTTCCCAAGCATCACTTTTAGGTAAATTGTTTCATTTAAGAAATATTTCAAAACAGACCAGAGATGATTTTGTGAATTATACACTCACTATGCTGCGACAGTTTCTATTTTGACAGATCATAATAATTTATCTGAAAAGTAAAAAAGTAGATTTCTTTTATATCCCAGTTTTAAGATGTTTGGAGTATTTGAAGTTGTTTTAAATAAAGCTAATTAATGAGTGATTTGTGATCCTCCATTTGTATCAGGAGGAGAATGGAAAGCTACACTGAAATTAAGTGAATATAAAATAAGCAAACATGAATATGAACATTAACCGAAATGAATTTGAAGGACAGTCAAGTAAGGATGACCTTAAAGATGAGGAAGAATTATTCTGATCATTGCTGCCATTCTTCCATGATAAATCACATAGAATCCCTCAGGTCAAACTTATAAGTAAATGTGAGCAAATAGCAATTGTGTTCCCTCGCTCTCTCCCCGTGATTTCACCACTCATCCTAAAGGCTGAAAGGGTGAGATCACAAGGGTTGTTAAAGCACTATTCTTCCCACGCAGTGCATTTTGCACAAACAGCAAAGCATTAGATATTCTTCCTTTTCAGTATGATTGTTATGGTGCCAATCTTTCTAGTATAATGCAATTTGCAGGTTCTGAAGTGGGACAGAGAAAGTGGGAGAGGTTATTCCATCACAGCTTAGATTAAGCATCTTGAATTGTAGCATTGGGAGTCATATCCTTCTTGCAAGGTTTTTAAAGTTCTCTATGAAAGTTGAGATACTGGACTAATGGATCTTTGAGTGGATTGATCAAAACACTTTTTTATAACTAGCCAACTCTTCTTGTTATTGTTGTTTTTAAAAAATACACACCAGAGAGCAAAAAGTCCATGTAGCAATTGCAATAACACTAAGACTTACTGTATATTATCGCTCCATAGTGCTTTACAGCACTCTCTGAGCAGTTTACAGTGTCAGCATATTGCCCCCAACAACCTGGGTCCTCGTTTTACTGACCTCGGAAAGATGGAAGGCTGAGCCAACCTGGAGCCAGGCAGGATCAAACTCCTGGCAGTGGACAGAATTAGCCATTCTAACTGCGCCACCATGACTCTTATGTAGACACTTTTTTTTGGCTTAGCTCAAGAATCAATCCACCAAACAGAGCAATAGATTTTAACAAGGATACCATAAGCTCATATCCATATTCAGATAAATTTAGATCAGCAAGACCAGGATTTTATAAACATAAAAGTTTATTTAAAAAGAGATTATATAAAGGGACTTTATATTTAATGAGGTTCTGTCTGCCCCATTTGGTGCAATTAAATAATAGAATAGCTGAAAAAAATATTTTTTTCCTTGTCTCAAGTGAAATATTAATCTGAATAATTCCTGCCCATTGCTCTTTCTTTTAGTCTAACACAATCTGTGTATATTAAATACCACCAAATGATATTTACAACTTGGTGTGTCTCCCACAGACCAGGTGTTATGTTTCTGTTTAAAGCAGAGACCTAAATAAGATGCCAGTGACAAATTCACACTTACCACTCAGGAACAGGCATCCAATACTTATTAGGCATTAAAAATTACTCCAAATTAAGATGTGTGATACAGATGGATCCAGGCAAGCGAGGTATCTGCCAAATGGTTTTAAAGATCAGAGATTTTGCTCTCATATTGTGGGCTTGCCTAGGTCTCTACTGCCACACTCCTATCTATTTTCCATCTCATGTGGCAATCCCACAGCTGTTGAACCTCATTTCCTTTTGCTTCAGTAACATAGCCATCTGGAAGAATCTTACTGTGTACTTCCACTTAAATAGCTCTTCATCTATTTTCAAATCTCCGCAAGCATCTTCCATCTCACCTACCACCTCTGATTTCTTTCCCCATCTGGCTTTGTGTTTTTCAATGCAAGAGTGGAAATGATTAAAATGAAATACAGCCATGAAATTTCATTAAGCTGGCTTCCCTGGCTGTAGCCTCTCAACCCTCCTGCAATCATTCAGCTTGACTGTATGAGAACATGAAGTATGTAGGGTTGCCTGAACCAACAACACACCAGTGCCCTCCAGAGGCTGACTCCATCTTCACTCTCCTACTTTTCCTACACTCTGATCCAAAGGAGACCATTAGGACATTCACATGAACATGCCTTTAAGGCTCCTCATAATAGCACAGGTTTAGTCACAATGGCAACACAGGTGGACAGAGCTTCCTTAACTTTCCCACTCAAATCTTATTTCTGACAATGGATGAAATTAAGGCACCAGGCTAAGAACCAGGAGATTGAGATCTAGTCCAAGGGTCCCCAACCTTGGCAACTTTAAGACCTGTGGACTTCAACTCCTAGAATTCCCCAGCCCCATGCTGGCTGAGGAATTCTGGGAGTTGAAGTCCACAGGTCTTAAAGTTGCCAAGGTTGGGGACCCCTGATCTAGTCCCACCTCAGCCATAAAAGCCAGCTGGGTGACTTTGAGCCAGTCACACTCTCTCTCAGCAGAACCCACCTCACAGAAAAACTAGGAGGAGGAAAGTGTGTTGGATATGTTTCCTGCCTTGAGTTATTTGTAAAAATAATGAAGGAAATAAATAAGTAAATTCATAAGAACTTATTGGATCAAACCAAATGCTCACCCATTCCAACCTTCTGTCTCCACTGTGACAAATCTGAGGTGTTTGGGAAGCAAGACACAGCATGCATCTCATAGCATTGTTCTGCTTGTGTTCTCTACTGATTGATATCAGAGGGATGATCATGGCTACCTGTAGGTACTAGGAGATTTATTGTCGATCCATATTTCCTAGTGTTCCTTTAACACTGTCCAAACTGATGGTTATTACAATTGTCGCCATTTGACTGCATGTTGGGGAAAAACACTTCTTTTTGTAGATCATGAATTTCACAACTCAGATGCAATAGATATTCCTAGTTTTTAGTATTATATTAGAGCAGGAACATTTCTCCCTATCGATCTACACTTTCTTCATAGTATTACCATATATCCTGCCAACGTCCCTTATGCCTCCAACTCATTGTTCTTTTTCTTAACTTGAAAAACTTTAAGGATTTTGTTGTTTTAGTTTCCTTTTCCTAGCTGCAATCCCATTACTGTTGGCATTTGTATCCTTTAGTTTCAATTCTGGGTTGCATATGACTTAATGCCCTTCCTTTATGTGTCCTTGTCCTGTTAGAAAAGCCAACAAGGCCCTTCTCCACTCTGTGACAACACAAAATCCCTGGATTTAGGACCAGTCTCTTTACAGAGACAAATATCTATGCTGGAACGTGCTGGATTATGACAATTTATTTCCCTTTTTCTTGTGTGAGGAGAAGATATGCTATCTAATTATATGCTTTCAGACTATATTCATAGGCCAAAGTGTGGTTTTGCTACTTAGTAATATATCTCATTCAATGTGGTAGAATGGTACAAAATTATAGCTGGAAATAGCCTGCCTGAAATGTTTACTTCTCAAGATTTGCAATTCAGATTTTAGGAAATAAAATAGATACAAAAATTATGTATGATAATGTGTAATTAAAGCAGGCACTGTCTTAGTATTTCCCATCATTTCTTTCATTCTTCCTTTACCTATTAAATATTATTTTAGTAAAAAGAAGCTTTTGAAGAGTGAAGAGAAATACTTGAAAGACGTCTGTACAATGTTTCACACAAAAAAAAAAGAGCCAGAGAAATATTTTGCTTTCCTTCCTTGGCATGATACAGATAAGTTAAATACTTTCTAGCACAAAGTTTTTAATAATCTATTCTCAGTTAAGATCTCATGGACCTGCCCACTTCGTTCAACTCAATTTGGAAAGAAAAGATATTATTTCATTAATCAAAACCCAATCCTAAATCCTAATGCATTCATTTTTGAAGATCACAATGCATTTCATCAGGTTGTTATTATATACACACACACTCAGTCATATATACAGAATAACAGAATAAAAGAGTTGGAAGGGATTTTGGAGGTCTTCTAGTCTAATCCCCCTGCTCAGGCAGGAAATCCTATACTATTTCAGACAAATGGTTGTCCAATCTCTTCTTTAAAAACTCCAGTGCTGGAGTACCCACAACTTCTGGAGGCAAGTCATTCCACTGATTAATTGTTCTCACTATTAGGGAATTTCTCTTTAGTTCTAGGTTGCTTCTCTCCTTGATTAGCTTCCATCCATTACTTCTTGTCCTGCCTTCAGGTGCTTTGGAGAATAGCTTGACTTCCTCTTCTTTGTGGCAGCCCCTTAGATATTGGAACACTGCTATCTTGTCACCACTAGTCCTCCTTCTCATTAAACTAGACATACCCAATTCCTGCAACCATTTGTCATATGTTTCAGCCTCCAGTCTTTGTTCTTTGTTCTCTTCTCTGCACTCTTTCTAGAGTCTCAACATCTTTTTTATATTATGGCGAACAAAATTGGATGCAATATTCCACGTGTGGTCTTACCAAGGCCCTATAAAATGGTGCTAACACTTCATGTGATCTTGATTCTGTACAAACAGATGTTACATGTCACATTACCTTTTTCAGCTCAATGTTGATTAGGACCCTACCCCAAATCAGGAGGCTACTCATAAAAATTTGTGGAAATTTTTTTTGAGGAACAAGGTAGAACAAAAAGTATTTGAGGAACAAGTTAGAACAAGGTCTGCTGTAGAGTACAGACTAATTGTGATAAAAATATTATTTCAGTTATAGATAGGAAGACATATACTATAAAAGAGTTCTGATTAATCAAATTGGAACCAAGAGATAGAATATAAAAATAGGAAAGGCATATGTACTTGTTGCATGAGTAAGTTGAATCACAAGACAATTTAAAATTAAGTTAAGAATTGTTTCTTGACTCCCCCTCCCCATCCATTCTTAGCTTCTATGTACTGTACAAGAAGTAGGTTTTAGGGTTATGTCAGTCAATCCTCCCTTCTCATATTTTCTAGCCATCCTTCCCATCATCTTTGCACAGTTAAAAATGCGTTGGATCCCATGTACATATTTATAAATAGACACTGAACGTTTTTACAGAAATACATTTTTTTCATTGAAAGAAGGTCTTCATAGTTACCTCCTCATGTATTTAGCACTCTTTGTTTTAGGCAACCAGTTGTGTCTAGTCAGGAAATTCTGCAAATTCTAAAAGCTGATACACCTTCTCTTTTAACATGTTTCTGAAAGCCAGTTCTAGAAATGATTTTCTAAACAGGCTGAAGTAGAAATAAAAAAAGGTTACCGTTTTTTCATTAAGTAACTTCTTATGAATTTGCCTTATGTGATTTTTTTTTTTTGAACCACTGTTTGAACTTGGTGGATGCTTCCCTATAGAATGTCTTTTCAGCTTTGTATGTGAAAGTAGCTTCTAGTTTTAAATGTATTTCTATGCTTTCTTGTTCTCTAACCAGAGTTGGTAGCAGCAACCTTTCCTATTTTGGACCTATCGTATTTGTGGACTTGACTCTCAGATTTGAGAGAAGAAATGAAGAAGAGGTGAGTTAGGGAAATGGTTGAGGAAAAATATTGGTCTCTACAATCTCACCTCAGTAGCACTAAACCTTGTTTTCCTACCTATAATTGTGGACAGACTGAAACATGTAACAAAAGATGTATGATGCCAAATGAGTCAACCATAGTTTTCTCAAACTTAATGATTCTTTGATGTGAAGCCAGCTTTCCAGCTCATAAATTAATGTACCTAGACAAATTACAACTAGATACAAATCATTCTTTGTTGAACCTTGGCCTTTCTGAAGATTTAATTTTTGTACATGTGTCTGACTTGGACTCTGAATCTGTGCAAGAGATGAAAGAAAGAAATTTTGGCAGTTGGAATTTTATAGTAAATTGACTGCCAGCATCCAGAAATAGCAATAGTAATAGCAATAGCACTTAGACTTATATATCACTTTATAGTGCTTTATAGCCCTATCTAAGCAGTTTAAAGAGTTAGCATATTGCCCCCAACAATACGGCTCCTCATTTTACCAACCTCAGAAGGATGGAAGGCTGAGCCTGTCAGGATCAGATTCACGGTAGTGAGCAGAGTCAGCCTGTAATACTGCATTCTAACCACTGTGCCACTACAGCTCTTTGTGGTGAGAAAATTGGAGAAAAGGCTAATCGGTGGACCTCATAGTGCCACCCATCTAGAACCAAAGATGGAAGGTTCCCAGAGCCAGAGCTACTTAGTTCTGTTTGTTGAGCTGAAGCCTGTTGCATTCCATCCAGGCCCCCACAGCCTTCCTCTGTACTGAGACTGAACCTCCACATTATCATTCAGATGGCCTGGGGTGGAGGTATAAAGCTGAATATCATCAAGCTGATACTTAATCTCAAACTGTCAGATGACACCAAACCCTGAGGCAATCCATGTAGGAGGGCCTGATTCCTCCCCCCATCAACACTAACTGGAACCAAACCCAAAGGAAGAAGTACTAGATAACACCTAGTACCAGACAACACAAATCCTAGAGGTGATCCAAAAGGATACCATGATTGATGGTCCTGACAGCTGCTGACAGTAAAGATGGATGAACCACCCCCATCCAGCTCTTTCCAGAGGTCATCCAAGAGTACAATCAATGCTGCTTGGACTCATACCCAGGCCTGAACCCTGACTGAAAGGGGACTAGATAATCTGCTTTTTCCAGAATCCTCTGAAGCTGCAGGCAACCACCTTCTCTACAACTTTCAGGGAAGGATGGAAACTGGACAAAAATTATCCAGACTGGTGGGGTCTAGTGATGGCCTCTTGAAGAGGGGGTGAATGACATGGATCATTCCATTCTCTCTTCCTTAAGAGTGAAAGGAGACAGGACAGCCTAGGCATGACTTACATAGTTGTGCATAACTTTACAGGAGACTGTACTGAAAATGGAACTAGATACTAGATGTTAAATAAAGGAAATAAGTCTGAAGTGGTATTTAGCCCTGAGTTTTCTACCAAATCCTGAGAATTTCCAGGAGTAGGTATGGGCATATCTGTCTGTATTTCTTCTATCTTTTTACTGATAAGGACAGTTGACAGAAAGGAGACAGATAAATAGAGAAAGACGTTAAATTATTTAACATTATAAATAATTAAATTATTTTACCCAGTTACAAATATTTTGTTAACAAACAATTTGCAAGAGGGACAAATGAACAAAAGAAGATGACTAAGTAAAAACTAGGCAACTGGGAAATGACTACCCTTACCCAGCCCCCCAAAAGTTTAAAATATGCATCCTCTAGAAGGATGGGGGGAAAGAAGGAAAAGAGAAGGTGAGGAATGTTAATAACTGTCAGGGAAATATAAATAAATGAAGGAGACTCAATGGAGAAAGGGGATGAAAATGTTCAAAAATTATCAGTTGTTCATAACTATAATTTAATCAGAAAGGGAAAGTCAAGTCACATAAACTCATTTAAGTTGATAGCTTGGGTGACAACATTGATCCTTCATTCTCCCTTTTCCATCAATATAAGTGTGTTTGGGTATCTGATGGTGGTTTAATTGTAAGACTAATTTTGATCTGAAGATTGATCTATTAATTCTAAATCCATTTATTCTCCTTCTCTCTCTCTTCTATCAGATTACTGTTTTTGTAAAAGCTTTTAATTTCCCCCCCTCTGATTTTAAATGGAGACCATAGAATGGAAGTTTCTAAACCAAGACAAATGGAATTAACTCAAAGTGTGGATAAATTAATATGTTAAGTTACAAAACTCAGGTTATCACACCACAATGTAATTTTTTTCCCTTTTGTACTTGGGTCACCATGTTGTGCATAAATATATAAGAAGCAGAGTTTGTGTGGAAATGTGATGATGTACATTTCATCCCTTGCCCCTACATTGCCCATATTAATCAATAATATTGCAATAATATTTAACAATATTCAACTGAATGCATAGCTGGGTGTGATACCATCTGTGCTGTCCTGCTCACTCACACAGGTAACTGTGTTTAGTGAGTTTATTAATATTCCCCAGCAATTCCCTTCACCAAAAATCCAGAACTTTTCCAATTAAGTCCAGCCTCAAGCAGACCACAGAGCAATGGCCAAAGAGTCCACAAGGCACTTGAAAGTTTCTCAATCAAAATAAATCCACCAGGCAAACTTAAATCCACAACGCAAGAGAGTTCACGAGGCAAGAAAAGTCCAGAGTTTCCAAGGCACGATCCAAGTCAAGAATGGTGTCAATCCAAAGCGAGACAGGAATTACAATGACCAGAAATACACAGCTAGGAAACAAACATGTTGTCCCCAGCATTGCCTCCATCTGTCTGCTGTGCTAAATAGCCAGCTTCTGGTGCAGCCCATCAAGAAGGGCAAGGCTTTCTCCTCACACGTAATCTGGCTGACCTTCTCTGCTCCTGCCTTTTCTCTGCCCTATGTGTTTTTGGATCAGGCGCAGAAGGCAGTTCCTCTTCCTCATCACTGACTGGATGTAGCTGCATGCTTTCCCCATCTGGATTCTCAGGACTGTTCTTCTGCATCTGCACTTTAGGCATCTCCTTTACAGACAGTTGCTTGGAGCCATCAATCAGCTCTTGATGTGCCAGGGACTGGTTCATCCTTCCCTGAGCTGACATCTAGAGAGGTATCTGGGGAAGTGTCCGGGGGAGTCATCACACCATCCAATTCAAAGGCAGTTAAAAATTGGGAAGCCTGAATTTTTCCAAATTATTAATTTTGCTGAAGTTCTCAATTGTTTTCTGACAAATATGGCAAACCTTAGCCTGAAACTAAGGAAAACTTCCACTGATTTTTGAGTATATATTTAGAATGGCCAGGATCTCATGAGATCACCAAATTTTGAGAGATTTAATGTTTCCTCCCAAATGTTACAGAATTTGATAATGTTGTCTGGCAGCTTAGACTACTACATATTTATTAGTTTATGTATCAGTCCAGGAGATGAAGACTATTGATTCTGATATAACTGTTACAGATTGGAACAGATTTGGGATCTTATACAGTACAGTAATGAAATCCTCAGAGGAACCCCAAACATACCAACAAAGGTTTCTATTAACCTTTGCAAGCTTTATTAATGACACCTGCTTAAGCATTACACACACACACACACACACACACACACACCTTGCTCTCCTACAACCTAGCCAAGTGCTGCATGGGGATTGGGGAAGACAGCAGCGCACTGTAAATGCAATCAGACACTGTCCAGCCTTCTTTTTTATCCTGCGCCTGCCTTATTCCATTATGTATCACCTCAGTTGTCCTTCTGTTGACAGGTTGTGGGTCACTTGTGATTTATTGCATGGCAGTTAACTCTCTTGTTATTGCTTGCTTGTATTCTCAGGTCCTTGCCTACTTTTAGAGTTGATTTCCTTTCCTTTTGGCTTGCTTGCTCTTGCATTCTTCTCTAGGGTCAAATGTTTATCAAAATGATGAAAGGTTGATCATTTTGCTGCTTGACATTTTAGTACTTGAAATACCTTTATCATATACTTTCCTATTTAGGTAAGGACCATATAGCACTGTTTTCCTTTTTGTATATTAATAATAATAATAAAAAAAGTCGGAAGCACCATTACTACAATCATGTGCTTTCCCAATTAGATGTTCTGTCTCCAGGCCTTCAGAAAAATAATGAGTTTTCTTAAACCAAGGCTTCATTCTGATTTATTAGTGAAATGAAAATCCAGGATAGTTGTTTCTCTATTAAAATGTATACCAGACTAAAAACTAGTCTATTGGACCTAGTGCCTATATTTGCAAACTACATAAAGCTTGATTGCATTGGTGATTTATATTTGGTTATTTTAATATTTTGCTCTTCTTCTTATATCATTTGCTGTGAGTACCCAACCAATTTGATTTATGATTCAAAGTATGCACCAAAATGAGTGACTAGAGTAAATAATTGTGTTGTACAAACAGCCAATGAATAACACTCCCTATTTTGTAGCTTCTTTTTTATTTTATGGAGGTTTTTTTTATTTGCTTGGTTAAGACCCTGTAGTGTAGAATGGTGTAATGTGTTTCCATCGAGGGGAAAAACTTGCAATTTTGCATGGAAATACTCAGCCTCCTTTTGCTGCAACCATTAATCCTTAGTAAAAGAACCTGTCATTTCAACCAGTTGGAGTTGAGGGTCTTTTTTCCCTTAGGGACTTAGCTAGGGCAAGCCTGACATTGATTCCTATTCTGCTTCCACTGACTTTGTTCCCAACATCTGTTAGTTCCTCAACTTTCAACTGAAGCAATGAATGACAAAGCCTAATAGATTTTACTTCCTTGAGGCCAGCTTTGGGTGATGTTGAAATAAGAGCTAAACACTACTTAAACAATTCTATAGCTAAGGGTGACTTAAGGTTGTTTGACATATGGTTGTTTGCAGACTAATTGAAGGCAACCTCATAGGGACTTGGCAGAAAAAAGAGGTTGCCAGGGGATGTTTCTGCCATGGTTGAATTTAATGGAAAATGACTTATTTTTTTTAATGATGAAAATTCTCTTTGTTAATAGTAAGTTTCATGACAAATAAATACAGAAAACTATGTGCACAAAAATGCTAATGTACACTTAGAATATTAGTATATCAAATATACTTTGATTGATTGGGCTATCAAATAGCAAACTATACAGCGAACATAGCAATAAATAAAGAAAATAAGTAGATAATGTAACTATGTTGCAAATTAATAGCAAACCCATAGACATTTATCCTGGGGCACACTTTGTTTTATTCCATTTCACATATTAAAAATTGAAACAGTTCACTAAAATATCTCCTACCTTACAAGAAAGACTCTCTGTGGTGGCGGAACTGATATAAATGTGTTGCCTGCTTGGCTGATAGACTACTCTGAAGATTTATTTTTTAAAGATATAATAGCCAAAGCCATATTTCCCTAGTGATAAAAAAATCCTTTTCATAATCCCTAAGAAATCCTGCAGGGCTAAAAAGCAATGAAGAAGATTTCTAATGGTAAGTTATAAATCCTTTTAGAAAACATCTTACTTTAAAATAATTCAAGGAGAATTGGTGAGAAAACTGAGTATCAAAAAATGAAGTGGCATTATTTAGAAATCCTTCAGCAAGAGCAAAGGGACTCCTTAGGATCAGCCAATTCAAAATTGGGAAATTGAAACCGAAGGAGGGATGATGGAAGAGAAGAAACATTTCAACCTATAATACTGGATTTAGGAACCATAGCACATGGATTGCATTCATGTATACTTGCCAAGACTTCCATCAATTTAGCAAGTCCATTGCTGATCTCCGGTTCTGTTCTTCATCTCCTACTTTTATTGTCTGTTCTCCTGCCTTCTTTGAACTGGCAGATAGGAAAACTTGGAGCAACCACCAAATCAAATGGAATATTTCTCTCTCTCTAGCTGGACAGAGAAAGCAAATGAAGGACATATCCCCCCCAAAAGGAAAGAAGGCAGAAAGTCCCACTGAGCAGCCATTCTCAGCTACCATTGTGTCCATGTCTACCAGTGCAATAAAGTCCACTATGTCTTCAACTTCAGGTTTCGCTACTAGAACTACTGCTGATTCAATTATTGCTAGGAATGGAAAGCTCAATCCATTTCTGCTTTGTGTGAATCTTAAAAATGTATGAATAGAAGAACTAGGTACTTTCAGATGAGAGAGAGAAAAAAGCAGAAGCTATCTAAATTCTTCAGAGATGCTCACAGGTGGGACATGAACACAATAATACAATGCCATTCATGAACACTAATTATTGGTATCAAGCATCCAAATTTTCTGATGCAAAAGGTAATCGAGATACATCTTTATCTCATGCTTCATTGTTATATAAATCCTTTTTAAATTGTCAATATTGCTGGCTATTGCCTATTTGTATTTATTCTGTACATTTTCTATATTAATCTGCTCACTATTTTTTAATTTGCACAATGCTGAAACTATTAAAATAATTTCTCAAGGTGCCATGTAAAATATTCTGCCTATCTAGATATTATTTTCTCTGATTGCATGTTTTTCTATCCTTTTTTTCTAAGCTGAAAATTGCATTTGGAAGTGCCCAAGTCTGAGGAAAACAAAAGTTTCCAATCCATACAAATAGTTTAGGAGGTGTTTGGATCTATATCTGAATGTGTAACACTAATTTCCTCAATCAGCTTTCATTGTTTTCTCTCCATCATTGTAACCGCCGTCATGCACTAACAAATGGACCAACAGGTAAAAAATAATAGAAAGCATTGATGTTGCTAAACACAACATAGAAAGACATTGATTACTTCCATTACTTCATTTAGTAATGCAATTATGTCTTCAAATCTCAGTAATTCTTCAATCTACTTTGTTTATTATATTATATAGTTAGGAAGTCAGAAGGCAAGCAACTGTGTCTATTTTTTTTGTAATTAGAATTGTTTGATATTTATAATTGCACCAAACGTGTTGTGTTGTTTTTATGTCAATGTTTAGGAAAAAAATGAATGACAAGCCTGCTCTTTACCACAGCTATGTCATTATTATTTCCAGTTTTCTCTCTTTGGCTATTATTTTTGCCATGTAATATATAGCTTATAGCTTTGGTCAATCTGAAAATTCCCATGGAAAGAAGCAAGACACAACATTAAACCCACACATGCCTTTGTTATCCTGTACTTCTATAGCACATTCTTCAGTTAATAGTTGAATGCTTGGAAGATGAAATGACCTATATGTTTTATGTAACATAAATCAATAAGCATGACTTTACATCCACGGGGACTACACATGACAGAGAGATGATAGTCAAAGAAAAAAGAAATGAGAGTAACAATAAAGGATTTAAATGAGCTGTATGCAGAACATGAATAACCCAAGACTTAACTTTTGGAATATTATTGTCTATTGTGGGAGTCAGTGTGGTGTATTGGTTAAAAAGGTGAACTAGAGCAGGAAGAACTCCTCCCAAAGCCCACTTTTAGTTATGGATACTCACTAGGTGACTTTCCCAGTCACTATTTGTTTACCCAGCCTATCTCACCAGTTTATTGTTGTGGGGTAAAAGTTAAATGAATAATTGACTAATATTTGAACATACTAAAAGGGATTAAAAA
Source organism: Azemiops feae (assembly GCA_023970755.1). Taxonomy (NCBI): domain Eukaryota; kingdom Metazoa; phylum Chordata; class Lepidosauria; order Squamata; family Viperidae; genus Azemiops; species Azemiops feae. The sequence goes on along the minus strand of JALGBA010000212.1, from coordinate 343,186 downwards.
TAGAGTACCCCATGCATTACCAGCCATCTTTACAATCACAGTGGTTGACTGCTTCTTAAGTTGTGCTTTTTGTTTTTGCAGTCCAGTCTCTGGTAATAATTGTGGACTTCAACCTTGCTTTTATGAGGCAGTTAGGAAGAAAATTCTGAAATTAGGATGTCAGGGATTCCTGAAGAAGTCATTATAATTCACTTCATACCACAAAACTTCAAAATCTGTTACAGTTTTGCAGAGCATGTTGTGACCTGAATCTTTATATCTGTTTTTTGTTTTTTGTTTGTCTTTCTTTCAGCCTGCCACACTGTGGTGAGGAGAGGATCAGGCTGCCAGTGCTTCAATCCATTAGTCAACAAGCTCTGTAGCTCCACCAGTTGAACTGCTCTGATTCAACTGTTAAAGACAATGATTGAACAGAAAAGGTAAAGCACAATCTTAGAGTTGTGCTATCTGCAGAACTCAGATAGCTAGGAGGGGTTTTGAAGATTCTGAAATCTGGGGAAAGAGTCCTACCACAAACTTCTGGACCAGGCAAAAACTGCCTCATCTAAGTCTCCAAGGCAAATGCCTGAGTACAAAATATGCAGAAAGAAAAGACTTGCTTCTGTCTCTAATACTGGTCCCTCTTCACATTCTGTTGACTCCAATTTATAGTTTGAAGATTGGCTTCTTTCTGTCCATTTTTAGAAACTGACTTGATGTATGCCAAAACCTCTTACCAAAAACAATTGTTTACAGGCTGGAGTTTAAGGGACAAGGAGGAGGAGGAGGAGGAGGAGAGGAGGAGAGGAGGAGGAGAGGAGGAGGAGGACATCATTAGCTTCTTCAACAGGCTAATGACACACATGTATCATGAACTGCTTCCTTAACTTCCTTTATCTAGGTTACTCTTTCTTTATAGACTTTATATTGTCTATATAACTTAGTTTTAGTTTGCTATGCTGTAATATGGAAAAATGACTCAAATCTTGACGGAATGGCCAAGAAGGCACTTTGTACTAGTGCCACACCTCCATTTCAAGTGGAACCTCAATGTGCTTAGACTATTAGCTTGATTCATAAGTTTATTGCAAGGCACCATGGAAGAGTTTTATTAGCTGGACTGAATGCTTTTTTAGTTAATGCAATAATCATATAGTGCATATTAAAAGCATTTCAGAAATGAAGGGGTTTCTCAGTATATACAGTATCTGATATTTTATAAGACCACTAATGAGGTATTTCCAGAAAAAAGAAACAAACTTTAATGTGACAAGGCAGAGAAGTTCTAATAATACAATTGTACTATTGCATTATCGCAATGGATGGGTGAAGGTATGCTGAAAGTGATTTCTAAAATAACAGTTTACCACAGCGTACAATATCAAGAATGGGATTGGGAAATGCTGATAAAGCTAAATCTTGATAAATCTTATATGGCATCTTCCTTAACATTTATCAACCTATGAAGAAAAAGGAAGCTATTGGCTAGGTATCACATACAGTGCCTGCTTTGATATCGGGAAGAAGCTAATCTCATGTCAGCTAATTGCATAATTTTATTGGCCTTGGCACACAGTCAAATTGAAAGCAGTTCTTTTTTTCTCTCCCCTTTTTCCTGCCTTTCCCTTTTCTCAGAAAGAAAGAAATCTGGAGAAAAATACAGAGCCTTTACAGTTAAAATTGTACAGTTGCCTATTTTAACAGTTTGCAGCATTCTTCAATCTGGGATGCCATATGATAATCTCAGTAAAAAATAATAAATTGGATAACTGCAGAAGGATTATCTTAGACACATGATACTTATTAAGCATTTGATAATGGGGAAAAATATTGCCTGCACGTTCAGTTATGTCATAACAAGTGCCAAATCAGACAGAGAATATTTGCATTTTTCACATCCTGTTTTTTTTTTTTGGCTGAGCTGGTTCACCAGCTGCCAATCATCAAGGCTTCAATTATAGACACGTGAGGTCTATATTACCTGACAACTGCAACTCCAACCTTTCTGTGTGACTGACAATGCCATACTAATAAAATTTTACATTATTCCAGTATAATGCTTTCCAGGATAATTAATTCATGCATTCAGCTATTACCCTCAAAATGCATAGAAATTAAATGATGTAGATGCATACATGACTCAACTTCAATGTTGAGTGAATAATGACAAGAAACTAAGTGATGTATGTACATATAAGAATTGAGTCAGTCTAAGCAAAAATAAATACCATAGAGCAGTAAATTTTACCTATGGAACCCTCTTTGTCCCATTGCATCAGCCGGCCCCACCCAGTCAGGCAGGGAAAGTGCATTGCAGACTGTCTCCTGGCCTTCTGGAAAGATATGAAAACATAATTCTACAAAGGAGCACACAACCATGGTACAGATTAGTACCCTGAAAGTTGTCTCCCCACCTTTTAATTAATATTTAACATTGCTTGCCTCTTTTTAAATTTATACATGGCTGTTTATGTTTTTATTATGTTATTACTATCCTGCCCAGTCTCTTTGTGAGGGAATGTGGGTGATGTTAAAATTAGATAGATAGATAGATAGATAGATAGATAGATAGATAGATAGATAGATAGATAGATAGATAGATAGATAGATAGATAGATAGATAGATAGATAGATAGATAGATAGATAGATAGATAGATAGATAGATAGATAGATAGATAGATAGATAGATAGACAGACAGACAGATAGACAGACAGACAGACAGACAGACAGGCAGGCAGGCAGGCAGGCAGGCAGGCAGGCAGAGACAGACAGATAAATGTACTCCTAATAGAGAACTTAAGACCATTAATACTCTTATTATATGGATTAAGTAAGACTAAGACTAAGTACAATTTTGTTTCTTAAACTGTGAGTGCATTGTCATATTTAATTTTGGTTTTATTAGTGCGTTCTCTGTCTTTTTGTATTAATCTTAACTTTGAATCAGAGAAATGGTTCTCTGTATTCTTTGCTTTTTAGTTTGCTCTTAAGTTTAAGGAATTCCTGTAGCGGAGCAGTGTATAAGACATGAGCTTAAAAGATGCACAAAAACCCTCTGAATCTTGCTTTGTAGTCATGATACTGAAAGTTAGTTTTCAGTTTGTTTTTTCATATACTGGCACTGATAGAAATGAGACTAATATCATAAGTATTATGATATCATACAAATGATACAGAATATGTAATTTGCATCAGTGATCCAATGATGTCATGATGTAATTTTCACTGTTTGCTTCATTCAATAATTACGTTGCGGTATTCATGGCATCCATTGTCTCCCTTGGTGACTCCAGCCATTACCCATGCTTTCTGAGCAGAGAAATTCAAAGTAACCCCTGTGTTTGTGTTTGTGTTAAGAGATTCTTAATTGGTGGTTGCACAGGCTTTTGCAGCCCAGATATGGCAGTGTGACCTCAATACCCTGGAATGAATTCACAGACATGAGATATTCTAATTTCACCTATTATGATCTGTTAGTTCTGCCTAATTTACTCTGCTTACTTTTAACAACTCTGCTCCCTGCTCCATCAGCTCTAATTCTGTATACAGTAGAATTATCCTTTGTCAACTATTTGAATATGAGTAGGATTCCAAGAAACTAACTAATCCTAACTTGTGAATGAAATGAATATTTATTCAGTGTTAACTGAAGGAGAACACTAATGCCAAATCGCTACACATTGTAGAGAGAAGGATGCCCTCATTGAAATTATAATTATCTTTCAGAAAAATATTTTTACCTTTTGTTACTATATGCTCCATATACTTTGAGACATAGAAAACTCAGAGCTTTAACTGCAGCAGTGATTCATTATGGGAGTTGTTAAAACTGTCTTAATAGAGCAATTTCAGACTCCCTCTACTGTATTCTTAGCAGGCTTTCTTTTGACAAATAGCCTGTTTTTAAATATAAAGATATATTTTAACAGGGAAAGTATTTGTAGTTTTATACAAGCATTCTGAAGCCAAGGCTACTTCACCTACCTGAAACTATGAGTTTGTACTTTGTAGTTCTAGATTTTGTAAGTGGATCCTACACAGTGGTGGGATTCAGCCAGTTCACACCAGTTCGGTAGAACTGGTAGCTAATTTTTTGTTGCCCAGGCCCAGAATGGACTTCCGGAAGCGGCATTCACACAGAGAACCGGTTGTTCACATATTTGAATCCCACCACTGGTCCTACACTTGCGGCAAGTGTCATCACTATTGTTTCTAACTGCCCCCTTGGTTCTGCTAGACTGTCATGGAGATGGGATGTATGTATGTTATGTATATATGTATGTATTAATTTTTTACACTCACTGATTGTGCCTGGGCAATTACAACAACCATTCATTCATTTATATATTTATTTACTGTATTTATAAGGCTACCCAATTCAAATAAAGAGACTCTGGGCAGCCTTATAAGATGTGCCAAAGGTCCAAAAGCATGGCACACCCCACATGTTCCCTTTCAGAACACATTAATACCACCAGAATGCTGGATCAGTGTGGAAGGTCCTTTTTATTCTTCTCTTGTTGTCTTTCTCTCTTTTTACAAACTTCTTAATTCATTCAGCATTTCAATTCATCCACTAAGCCAGCGGCTCCCAATCTTTTCTATACCCTGCACCCCTAGAACACTTCTGATATATTCTTGCACCCCTTACAAAAGTTCAAAATAACAAATTATGCATATACACTATACTTTTGAAACTTCTAAACCCACGTTTTTGCACCCCCTGGAATATCGTCTCACACACCCAGGGGGTGCGAGTACCCCCGGTTGGGAACCCCTGCTGACAAATACGAAAATAACATGTTAGAAGATTAATAATACTTTCCCAAGAGTACTGGTGCTGGGCAGAAAAATTATCTGGCATTATCTTCCTCATGTCTTATTCAGTTTCGTGAAAAAAGAATGTCACGGACCATTTGGATGTAATATAACATTCTTATCTACCTGATCAAAAGTACAGTGTTTTTCATTGTACAGTTATCTCTTCAGTGATCTGCAGAGTAGCTCCATTAAACCCCAAAGGAGGATATTTGAAGGATAACCTTTTGCTTTGGGGGTTTTAGTTTCACTGTCATGGCAAACTTCTTGGAGAAGGACTCTTTTCCTGGGAGAAATTCAAAGAAATTCTTCATCAGATTTCTCTGACTACAAATTATATGGAGAATTTCAAAAGATCATTTGTCTTTGGTGCCAATCAATACACAATGTGCTGTGTATTGGATGCCTGAAAACATGTATAAAAGTGCTATTTATCAGTCTCAAAGTTCACATCAAATGGATGAAACTATATTCATGTTTATAATTTTTTGGTTAAACCTATATAAAAATAAATACATTTTTGAACTAATTTTTCCTGTCATTTTCTTATATGTGCATTTTTATTCACAGTTTCTGGGTCTAGAACAGTGTGGCCAAATAAGGAAGCACCAGAATATAATAACAAAAGTAAGCTTCTAATTCACTGGGGTTTAGGAGATGACCAGACTGAACCTGAGGGAGGAGTCAAACATATCATAAGTCTCGAGTCCCTTCATGCCCACAAGAGATCTAAATCCAGCCCACCTTGAATTCCATTAACTCTTTATCTACCGCCAATTTGCTTTGACCATTAGTAGTTCAGATTATTGTAGAGAGCATGAGCAATAAACCTTTATATTCATTTTAAACAGCCTGGACTTTATGATTTTCCTGTGCTTGGCAGGGAAATGTGGACACAGTTATAGTTACTGTAGTCTGCTACAAAAATATGACTCAAACAAAATTGCATGATATCTCTAGCATTTATGCTTTTTCTTTTGTATTCTCTCTCTCCCTAGTACTCATTTCCCATGTGGGTTACACAATCATGTTCAGCTGGTCAGAAATTTGGAAAAGGTAGGGAATGTAAAAACTATGGAAAAAGGAAAGCTGAAAATCATTCCATATCTTAATGTATCTTCTCAGTGCGAGGATGACTGCAACTGATTCCAGTTTGATGAATATAATATATAAAATACAGTCGTACCCAAGATGCTTAAGAATCCTTTCCACTTTGAAGTAATCTATCATGTTTTGAAGCTCAAAAATTAGCTCAAATTCATAGTAATTGTTTGTAATCACTTGAATCTTAGTAGGACTGTTGCAATGGTTTGCTCTTTGTTCTTGTTTATGAAATTTTATTCACTTTCATGAGATTGAGGTGATTAAGGCACTTGACTAGGAACAGGTAAAACCGAGTTTCATTTCTCTCTTAGATAAAGATGTCGGCTAGGTCAATCACTTTCTCTCAGTGAAATAAAAAGAAAATCTATCTACCCACCTGCACTAGATCAACATGGTACTCTAAAATCCATAATCTTCAATAAAGATACTTTCATTCTGCAGTGGATTGATTCAGACTGATGATGATGATATATTTAGAAAACAAATACATTAACATACTATACATATGCAACCCGCTATTGTTTTTCAGTGTCAGCATTATGTAAACCATAAAAAGGGATTAAGAATTAGCAAGTCAAAGAAATTAAGGAAATGATATATATTTTTTAAAGGAAATACTTGCTCAATGAGTGTAGATTTTTATAGCTACCATGTATTGCTAATATTAGATTATGGTAATACCACATGAGGCACATTTCTTTTAAATTCTAGCCACTCCACAGTGGATTCTTTGTTCACCCCCCTTTGTCCATCCAAAATCAACTTTTTATTTTCATCAAAATTGCTTTGCTATTCCTCTTTCACTTTTAATCTTATGTGTTTCTCTCTCTCTGGGCTACATTCAAGGCAACTATTACCTTCTCTATGCAAAGTATACAACATCTCTCATCCTCATTTTTTGCAGCACTCATTATTTTACATGCAGGGGCTCTTAAACTATTGGTCATGACCCTTCAGAAGAGTGATAACATATTCCTTTGCAACCTGATCAAAGTTGCTTTGGCTAAGTTGGATCCCTGTCAAAAATGGCTTCAGGTTTGATCCTCCCTTTGGCTGCTAAAGCCTGCAATAAAGGGCTTTGGTACTACAAAGTTCCAAAAACTCAGTGATATAGATTTAAAAAAAAACACCCCACCATCAGAATAAATGAGAAAAGAAAAGTAATCAAAGTAGCACGTGAATGGGAGGAAGCAAAGAGATGGGATGCTGATTTCCAAAGAGCAGCAAGGAAGACAATGAAGTTTACTGGGATTGCAAGTTTACTGGGACTGGCAAGCCAGCAGTTAGAAGAGGGCTGCATGAGGGGCCACACCAGGAATGCATTTGTGTAAGTCAAAAGGATTCAACACCATTTACTGCTCATGAAAGCATCATCAAAAATAAGCAAAGGAAAAAAACCTGTCTGACCAACAAAGTCTCAAAAACAGATGGTGAGAATACACAGATGAGCTATATGCCAGCAACAAAGATGCCCAACCTCCCAAGGATGATGGGGGAAAGGAAGCAGAAATAGAACAACCATCCTTCAGGAAGAAGTCACATGGGCAATGAGCCAACTGCCAAACAAGACCCCAGTAGTGGATACCATCTCTGCAGAATTGCTGAAGCCTAGACAATCCACAACTATCACAATCTTGTGCCAGAAAATTTGTGAAACAAACACATGGCTATAGGATTGGAAACTATCAATGTTGTTCACCAAAGCACCAGAGGGAAGGATGAGAAATAATGGATGGAAACTGATCAAAGAGAGAAGCAACCTGGAATTAAGGAGAAACTTCCTGACAGTGAGGACAATTAACCAGTGGAACAGCTTGCCCTCAGGTTTTTAAGAAGAGACTGGACAGTCACCTGTCTGAGATGGTATAGGTTCTCCTGCTTGAGTGGGGGGGGGGCTGGACTAGAAGACCTCCAAGGTCCCTTCCAGCTCTATTCTATTCAATGTTCATTCCATTGTCCAAAAAAGCCAACTATAGGGATTGCTCCAATTATTGCATAATTGCTCTCATTCCTCAGGCTAGTAAGCTTCTCCTTTAGATCATACAGCAATGTCTAGAGACAAATATTAAAAGGGAATAAGCAGATATGCAAGTTAGTTTCAGAAGGGGTCGTGGCACTCATGACTATATTGCAAATCTACACTGGATCATTGTGAAATCTCAAGAATATCAAAAGAACATCTGCTTTATTGATGAAAAAAGCCTTCAATTGTGTTGATCATAACAAGTTGTGGAGAGTCCTAGAAGACCTGGGGGTGCTACACATCTGATCAAGTTGGTGTAATTGTTATACACAAATCACAAAGCCACTATGCAAACACCATATGGAGACACTGATTGCTTCAAGATGGGAAACAGAGTGCAGCTAAGTTATAGTCTCTCACCTTTCTTATTCAACCTGTATGCTGAAGTGATCATGAAGAAACTGGAACTTAAAGAATCAAAAATCAAAGTAAAGAGAGGAACATCAACAATGTTAAGTATGCTGACAACACAACTGTCAGAAACCAAAGAAACATCTGATCAAAAGGATTAAAGAAGAAAGGGAAAAATTTGGTCTCTTCCTGAACATCAAATAGAGCGAGCTCATGACCAATGTGAGAATGGCAATGTCAAAATTACAATTGACAGTGAAGATATTGAATGCTTTCCTTGGATTGCAGACTGATCAAAGCAGTGAATGCAATCCAGAAATAAAGCCTTGAATCACACTGGATTACACAGCATTGGTGAGCATGAATTGAGTATGGAAAAGCAAGGACATCAGCCTGGCAACTAAATGCAGATTAATCTACATTATTGTGTTTTCCATAGCTACTTATACCTCTGAAAGTTGGACCACCAAAAAAAAAAAAACTTGACAGAAAGAAAATCAACTTGTTCAAGCTGTGGTGTTGCAGAAGGCTCCTGTGCATTTCTTGGACAGCAAAGGGGATAAACAAGCAAGTACTGGAGCGCAAAAAAACAGATATCTCACTGGAAGGCAAAAATCACAAAATCTGCCATAGCATGTAATCAAACTCATTAGAAAAAGCAGTTATGCTTAAAATGGTCAGCCATAAAAGGAAACAGGTCACCCCAAAACACAGTGGCTAGTCACCCTCAAAGATGACACCAGCCAGAACATAAAACTACTGAAAAAAACAAGATCGGAAAATGTAGAGAGAGCTAATCCATAAAATTATTAAGAATCAGACACAATTGAACAGATAGCATTGCATTATTAAAAGTAAATAATGCAATTCTTGCCAACTCCAAATTAAAATTTTATATTACACACTCTCACACACACACACACACACACACGTCTACATATACACATCCACCCACCCACCCACCCACCCACCCATCCATCCATCCATCCATCCATCCATCCATCCATCCATGGGGACAAGATTGTCCCAATTCCTGTACCATTTTAAGGTATAAAGGTAGCACAAAGTTTAAGAACTCTGTCTTACATGTATTTTTCTCAATTGCTGTGTCTTTCACTTCATTATTCTACCAAGTATGCTTTTTGATACTCCCCACTAGAGTCAGTCCACATTTATCTGTGGCAATAACACAGTTATTTTAACAGTATTCCTAGCAGTTTCACATCCTCTTTTCATCCTTTGCTTTTAGTTCAACTTTCAGTCCAGTTTCTTTTACATCTTTGTTTAATGTCCATGATCCACACTTTACATGGCCAAAAAAATGTTCTGTTCTACATTCACAACCTCATCACTTTTTATCCTTCACTAATTAACTCAATAATTTGCCACAGACAGCATGTGATATTCATTTCCTCATGCTGTGTATAAATGAATAGACTATCATGAAATAAGTGCGTACTCATCAGTTTCTATTGTCAATCATTCTTGGGTCCAGTCCACAAGATCAGATCACTTTTTCTCAAATATATTATCTTCCTCTTTCTCTTAGCTACAGTGGTTAAGGTGTTAGACCAGCACTTAGGATATCCAAGTCCTCAACTACTTTAGCCATGGATTCTCACTAGTTGACTTTGGGCCAATCACTCTGGCTCAGCCCAATTAAACTTATAGAGTTGCCACTGTGGAGAAATATAGAAGAGAGTATAAGGAGTATTGCTTTATACACCTTAATATGCTGTGAAATACAAAACAAACACACAAAACAACCCATCTTTTCTCCCTCCCTCCCTCCCTCCCTCCCTCCCTCCCTTTTACATTCCAAGTCCCAATCTTCTATATGCCATGGTTGTCACCATTAATGTTGGCCTCTTATCATGGCTTAGTAACTTTAAGTTTTCACATCATGTTTTTTAGTGATGCAGGAAGATGCTCTTCTATGCAAGCAATGAGCTTTACTCCAGAGATTATCTTGCAAGTCAAAGTATTGTTGTCTGAATCCCGCCAACCTGAAGGTGCATACATCACATCAGTGTGCACCCAGAATGCACCAGACTTTAAATTTATCTGAACATAATCTTATTAGCACAGGAAAGATCAATTGTTCCATTTGTAAATGTGAAATGGAATGCATCATATAATTCCTATGGTATTATGTTTGTTATATTACTTAATATCAGCCACTGCTGGCTGCTTTGAGAAAAATGTTTTCTCCATCTGTTTGCGGAGCACATTTCAGAGGGAGATAATTTTGAGCAGTGCTTGTCAAATAAAGTTAGATTTAGTGCAACAACACTGCTAGTCATAAAGGGAAAACACAGATATTTCCTTCTTTATAATTAGATGTTTCCATTGATATCTTCAGCAAAGCTAAGTTACAATGGGAAACACATTTCTTGCCTGGAAGGGGCATTGCAATTCCTGAAATTTGTCTTGCCCTTCTGGGGGTAGGGAATGCACCAGAGAGCTCTGTACCACTGATTGAACTGTCATAAATCTATCAACTAAAAATGTGAGAGAATGTTTATATATCCCCTGTTGCTTCTGCTTATATTTTCACACTTCACATTGGAAAAGGAACTGTAAAAAGTGATACTCTGGAAAGGAAGGTACTTTCACATTAGTTGAGAACAAAACTCTTACTCATCCTGTAAGTGATAAGCATGCTGAGATAAGCATGCTAACTCTGCCTTCCTTATGCCTCCATCCCCATTTTTGCCACCTTCCATATATTCAGAAAGATTTAGATTTTTATAAAGAACCCTCCTTGTCCATAGCATCTCCCCCCAGGAAGTAAAACCCTGTAAGTGCACACAACCCTTCCCCTGCCCCCCCAAAGGATATCTGTATATGATTGGGTGGACTTCTTTAACCTTCCAAGTCCCACTTCCAGGACCATTAATTGCACACCATATCCTGCCCAATATCAGAGATCACTTGCTAAGTCCCACTACTAACCATGAAGTACAAAGAGGAATCTTTCTGCTCTGCTTTGTCCTTCTTTGACTCAGAAGATTTTTGCTTCTTTGGCTAAAGGCAGGAATCTATTTGAGATGGATAGATCACCTACAGTGTCCCTTTTAAAAATGTTGTTCAAAGACATTTGGATTTTTCAGATATGTTCTCCTTGAGCATGTGGATCTCTACTTGGTCACATTTTGCCTTGAATCGCATCACTTGGGGGATGCTTATCCATTCAAGTTTGCTATTTAAAAAATTATTCTCCTATCCCTATGCTCCTTGGTATGCATACTTCATGGGACAAATGAAATAATAAATTGTTATTATTGCTCAAATAAACCTCTAAAGTTCAGGTACATAACTGAGTTGGAAGGGATCTTGGAGGTCTTCTAGTCCAGTGGTTCTTAACCTTTTTGAACGAATCGCCCCCTTGAGCTAATGAGGAAGTTATCATCGCCCCCCTCCCCCAACATAACCTCTCAATCACAACATAGGAAATAATTCTTCAATTTATGCAAACACTTTTTTTGTTTTCTTTAAAATTGTCATCAGGACATATCGATGCAAATAATTTATTTCCAGTCTTTTCCCCATATCAACTGTGTGAAAAATTTTGGTGCCACCCGTCACTTTATTCCCAAACTTCGTGATACATGTATTTCATTATTATCTTATTTATTCAAGACACTTAAATGTAATGACCACTGAAAACAAAATTCAATTGCAAGAAAGTGAAATGCCCGAAAAGAAAAACTAAGAATTTCAAGACGAAAACTCTGAAACTAAATTAAGATTCGAGGAAAGTATATATAGTCACGCACACTGTAAAAAGGATTAAAAAGACACAAAAATATATAATATTGAACTGGAGTGCACGCTAAAAAAGTACAATACAAAGAGACACACAAAATGTTTTACAGAGCACAACAAAAATTCGAAAACGAAGCTGAAAACTCAAACTGGAAGATGAAATCCAATGCAAGCAAATACAACGATAAAAGCTCAGACAATTATTAACGAAAAAAATGTATGTACACAAAAAGCAAAAAAAACCCCATCAATGGAACATTTGAAAACACAATTCAATCCACTAATAGTGAGCGATCTGATGTTTTTGTATGACAGATATACAGCGATTCACTGTACGAAAAAGTCTCAAAAGTGTCCCCAAAACTTCTCGCTCCATCGCCCCATATCACCCCCTTTTTGTTCCTTCGCCCCCGCATCGCCCCTTTTCGTTCCATCGCCCCCCTGAAAAATTAAATCGCCCCCTGGGGGGCGATATCGCCCAGGTTAAGAACCACTGTTCTAGTCCAACCCCCTGCTCAAGCAGGAGACCTTATACCATTCTGGACAAATGGCTGTCCAGTCTTTCCTTAAACACCTCCAGTGATGGAGCACCCACAACTTCTGAAGGCAAGCCTTTCCGCTGGTTGATTGTTCTCACTGTTAAGAAGTTTCTCCTTAATTCTAGTTGCTTCTCTCTTGTCCAATGAGTTAAAACAACTGATACTCACTGTGAAAAGTTCTGTAAAAGCAATCAGAGTTAGCAATTGGGGTATCAATAATAGCTTTGGGGCAGCATCAAAAATTTGTTTCCTTTCAAAACGCTCTTGAAAATAGGAATATCTAAAACTCACCAAATAAAAACTCAGGTTCTGTGACCCTGAACAGCTCATGGAGGTAGCTAATTGAGGAAGCATGCACATTTTTTCAGTGCCACAATCAAATACTGTAACCTCATCTGATTGGCTATGTGTATTATGAGGTCATCATTCATTGTTTAGGATTATATATGAGTAAACAAAAAAAAAAAGAGTAGCATTCTTTAAAGAAAACAAAATTGTTTTAAAAAGAAAAAATAATGTAACTGAATAGTTTTTAAGAGGATGGTAATGGTAATAATGTTGATGATAATTGGTTTTTCTTTTCATTTAAAATAATAATTAAAAAATCCCTCCAGATCTATATTTGAAGATGTATACTCGACTATGCATTTTGATTGGTCAGCTGTATCCTCAATAAAAGGTATTTTTTTAAAATGTCTACAGTGAGATTTCTACAAGTATTTTTTGTTAGCTAATCCAGTTTAGATTTGACACTGATGAAAAAATAATATCTGACATTCTCCTATGAAACTCAGGCCTCCATTGTGATTCCAGTCCTGCCCAGAAGGCCTATTTGGAGCAACAACTTCATTGTGTACTCTACCTATACATGAGGAGCAAAGTCTGTGACTGGAAACCTCTTTTACGAATCACATTATTAATCATTCTGGCAGAGCTCCCTGTATGGTGCTAATTTAAGAGAAGTGACAATACAAGAGAGGCACTTATTGTAATTACTGGCAATTACAGACTGCAGTTGATCTGGCCAGTTTCACAATCGCTGGCGCTGCATACATTGGGACTGTAATTGAAGAGAAGTTCTAATTGCTTTTCCAACCCAGTGGTCGGTTGGCCTTATTCTGGAGGAGTTTCTAACAGAGAGGGGTACCCAAACAAGCACAACTCATTGGTGCAAATCTTTGGCTTTATACAACATAGCGAGGGCAACATAGCGAGGAGGTATAATATATAATTTAACATAGTGAGGAGATGTAATATAGGAGGAGGCATACAATCCTCAATTGTATAAACAGAGGCATAGAATCAAAATCACATGAAGTATTAGTATCCCTTTATAAAACCTTAGACCGCACCTGGACTACTGCATCCAGTTTTGGTCACATTACATAAAGATGTTGAGACTTTGGGGGAATAAAAGTGCAGAGAAGAGCAACTAAGATGATTAAAGGCCATAAAGAATGGTTGCAGGAACTGGGTATGGCTAGTCTAGAAAAAAGAAGGATTAGGGATGACATGATAGCAGTATTCCAGTATTTGAGGGGCTGCCACAAAGAAGAGGGGGTCAACGTATTTTCCAAAGCAGCAGAAAGCAAGACAAGAAACAATGGATGGAAACTAATCAAAGAGAAAAGGAACCTGGAATTAAGAAGAAACTTCCTAACAGTGAGAACAAATCACCAGTGGAACAGCTTGCCTCCAGAAGTTGTGGGTACTTCATCATTGGAGGTCTTTAAGAAGAGACTGGACAGCACCTGTCTGAAATGGTATAGGGTCTCCAGCCTCCAGCTCTATTCCGATTGAAATTGATTGAAATCTTTAAAAGAAGCAATTAAGATATTCTCAAGCCATCTTTAACTCTTACAACTCTGTGTCGTCTGTATAACAATAAATAAACCCAAACATAAGAAGATCAATATTTTGGTCCTGTTGGCATTTTGAAGATTCCATGCCTATCTATAATGAGACTTGATGTGTAGCTGAATATAAGGTGGGTTTTGTGGTCTGCAAAATTAATAATTTACTAGGAGAAAAAAGAGTGCATATCAGAGACAAATTCACAGAAACCTACTGTAAAAATCTACTTTAACTGGCATTCCTATGTGGCAGTTTCAAAAACTGGTGCAAATCTATTTTTTGATCCAAGAAACAAAAGTGCAGAGTTTTTGAATTAAAGATTTAGTGCTTGGGATTAAGTGGTGTTTTTGACCAGACAGAAGGATATTAGCTATCTGCATACATCTACCTTGTTATCAGGGTTAAATTCAAGACGGGAAAGAGATGTTCTCCATGTCCAGCTGTAAAAGGCATGGGCTGGTTTGCCAATGAATCCATGAATTCTTGTTTTCCGGAATGGTTTCCAAATTTCTAAAGTGTAAAAATGTTACATCCGTCCTGGCTCTCCTCATTAACTTGGGAAAAATCCAATGGCAGGAGACCAGTTTCTTGCAGAGTCTTGCTTTCTGCCTACATTATGTTGGAAGAGGTTCTTGAATCAGTGCTGCCTCAGCAGGAATCACTCTTTGTAATGATATATCACCCTCATTCTGCTTGAGGAACAGCCAGTACTATGGCTGTATGAGAAGAAAAGGGCTCTAAGCCTATGGCATTGTTTGGAAAGTCAAATGACTAACCTCTTTCAGCTCTGCCTCCCTGGCCTGTCAATTAACGCTGAAACAATGATGAACTGTAAAATGCAGGAAGATGCTTGCCCAATATATCTACATTTAAAGATACTCCCTATCCTGATGTGCTTCAGCATGCTGTTATTGTTGCTTTCATCATCTCTGAATTTGGTGATTTTTAACTTTTAAAACCTGTATTATATTTTCCCAAGCTGTTTGGTATGATTTGATGGATCCATTTGGTTATAACTGCATCATCATTATTATTATAAATAGCCTTTAATGTACGCCCGATCACCTAATGCAGGCATGTGAAACTGCCGGCCCACAGGCCGGATGCGTCACGCCGAAACCGCACCCACCCCATTGCCGGCAATGGGGAAAAAGTCCCAATACATCGCGCGACGTCAAGTGATGTCGTGAGTTTGACATGCCTGACCTAATGACTGTTAAAAGCTACAAGGGATTTGTAAAAGGTTACTTACAATCTGTCCTCAAAGTTATGACTGCCACATCACCCTCATGGTCACATGATCATATTTTGGGTGCTTAGTAATCAGCTCACATTTATGACCAATTGCAGCATTATCACATTTGACAAGTTGTTTTTTTTTGCCATTTTCCAGCAAAAAAAATGTTCATTGCATAAATTGGATTTAGAATGATGACCACCTGATGGCATTAATCATTACAATGACCCACTTAATGACCTTTGTAAAAACAGTCATAAAATCAAGTCCAATCAGGTGGTGACTTGACTTATGATCACATTATATTGCGGAGAAATGTTGTTCTATATGGCATTTAATAAATGATCAATTAGTACAATATTGCAATTATCAATGCAGGTAATCTATCAGGATTAAAGCACTTCTAATGCATAAACAGATAAATATGAACAAAGGATCAAGCATCCTGTCCCTCTTGAGAAATCACTGTGTCACTGCCTGGCTCACATTTCCCAGCAGTTTTTCTGTATTCTACTTTGGATGTAATTCTCATTGGGCATTGGGTCTGGAGCATTTATCCCTATCCAGAAAATTGTTCTTCTTTCTTTCTTTCTTTCTTTCTTTCTTTCTTTCTTTCTTTCTTTCTTTCTTTCTTTCTTTCTTTCTTTCTTTCTTTCTTTCTTTCTTTCTTTCTTTCTTTCTTTCTTTTTCTTTCTTTCTTTCTTTCTTTCTTTCTTTCTTTCTTTCTTTCTTTCTTTCTCTTTCTTTCTTTCTTTCTTTCTTTCTTTCTTTCTTTCTTTCTTTCTTTCTTTCTTTCTCTTTCTTTCTTTCTTTCTTTCTTTCTTTCTTTTTCTTTCTCTTTTCTAGAAATTCCTGATATACCAGCTATTTGGCTGCCCATGTGCCGCTTTTCAATATACACATTGTAGCAAAAGTGTCATAAAAAAGACATTTTAAGAGACAGCAAATGCAAATTTGTAATGCTAGGCTAGAAAAGCAATTTGGCCTCATTCTTTCCAGGGACGGCAAAGCTTTTTAATCTTAGCTGAGTAGACACTCTTTTTAAAAAAGAAAAAGAAAAAAAGAAAAAGAAAAACTTGACTATTACATTTGACATTTGAAGGCATGCAAAATGTTTTGGCTATTATTCTAGTTCCTTTTCCAATGATCAAATGGCCAGAAGGTAGAGAGCAAAACTGGTTATTTTCAAACCACATTTCAATGGAATAAAAAGTTTAGAAACTAATTTTCTGCCTGTTTCTACTTTTTATATGTGGTGCTTTCCGAAATGTTTAGCAAAAACGCACTATTGTATACTTGGACTTGAAATATAATATTTTATTTTTACCTCTATATTTCATCTATACAGTAAATAGGCTAATCTGAATTCACATTAGCAGTGCTGAGTTTCTATATTTTTCTCATTGCTTGATATTCTTCTAACCAAAAAAGGACTAGATGCTTTAACCAAATCACAATCAACATCATTATCAAGTCAGAAATGAATGATCATATTCACTTTAACGCTTTCATTCTTTTACAGTTATAATCATTTGAAAAAGATACAACAGTGATTACCACAGCTCATCAATCCATTGTGTATCTTTCAACAGTGGCAACTGTAAAAGTGGATTTCTATTTTAAACTGTTCCCCCTGTGTCCTGGCTCACTATCGCAAATCACAACCCTCAAACCATTTTGTGTGAATAGTTTCCCACACGGTTTGACCTTTTTTTGCCACATGATTTGAGAGTGCAAATACAGAAAGTTTGCAACAGGATGGCAGGGCCAAAGCTTCACAGGAAGCCCATTGAGCTGAACAGATTGTTCTCCAAAGCAGCCTGCATATGGCATTGTTTCTAAGCAGCTACTGTAAACCTACTAATGTTGATAGCATGTGTGAATCACACAGAAGGGAGACACTATTTGTAATGTGTATATGCATACATATATACACACAGAGTACTACAGACTTTACTCCAAGGAGTGCAAGTCACTGACAATATACCTCGTTTCTCCATCTCATCTCATGATAGCATAGGCTTAAGATACAGGAGGATCTGGACAGACTTGAACACTGGGCACTATCTAACAAAATGAAATTCAATGGTGAAAAAAGTAAGGTTCTACATTTAGGCAAGAAAAACCAAATGTACAGGTATAGTACAGGGGGTACCTTGCTCAACAGTAGTAACTGTGAGAGGGATCTTGAAGTCCTAGTGGACAATCACTTAAATATGAGCCAGCAGTGTGCTGCAGCTGCCAAAAAAGCCAACACAGTGCTAGGCTACATTAACAGAGGGATAGAATCAAGATCACATGAAGTATTAATACCACTTTACAATGCCTTGGTAAGGCCACACTTGGAATACTGCATCCAGTTTTGATCACCACAATGTAAAAAAGATGTTGAGACTCTAGAAAGAGTACAGAGAAGAGCAGCAAAGATAATTTGGGGACTGGAGGCTAAAACATATAAGGAACGGTTGCTGGAATTGGGTATGTCTAGTTTAATGAAGCGAAGGACCACGGGGGACATGATAGCAGTGTTCCAATATCTCAGGGGCTGCCACAAAGAAGACAGAGTCAAGCTATTCTCCAAAGCACCTGAAGGCAAGACAAGAAGCAATGGATGGAAATTAATCAAGGAGAGAAGCAACCTAGAACTAAGGAAAAACTTCCTGACAGTTAGAACAATTAACCAGTGGAACAACCTGCCTCCAGAAGCAGTGAATGCTCCAACACTGGAAGTTTTTAAGAAGAGACTGGACAGCCATTTGTCCGAAATGGTATAGGGTTTCCTGCCTGAGCAAAGGGTTGGACTAGATGACCTCCAAGGTCCCTTCCAACTTTTATTATTATTATTATTATTATTATTATTATTATTATTATTATTATTATTATTATTATTATTATTATTATTATTATTATTATTATTATTATTATTATTATTATTATTATTATCATCTTTTATTCATTAAACATGAACCTCAGTCAACTGAACATTCAAATTGGCTGGCGCTGATGGTTGACACGGGTTGCTACCAGCATCCTAGGTGTCAACCAGGTACCTTCTTAAAATATAAGATGTTACGAGTAGCGCAGTTTTTTGTAACATTGCTGGAGTTATTGCAGGAAGCTGCAGTTTCTTGATGTATTTTGTAAAGTTTTTGGACATAGTTCCCAGTGCCCCGATGACAATGGGTACCACTGTTACACGTTTCATCCATAATCGCGCAGTTTCGATGGCCAGGTCGCGATATTTTGAAATTTTTTCCAGTTCTTTTTCTTCAACTCTGGCATCTCCTGGTACAGCAATATCAATCAGCTGTACGCTTCGGTTCTCTACAACTGCGATATCCAGCATATTGTGTTCCAAATGGCGATCTGTCTGTATTCGAAAGTCCCACAAGATCTTCACCCTCTCATTCTCAACAACTTTTTCCACCCTGTGTTCCCACGACTTTTCGGACACAGACAAGTCGTATTTTTTACACAATGCCCAGTGGATTAATTTAGCAACTCAGTCATGTCTAGATTTGTAATCAGTTTGTGCGATTTTGCTGCACTCACAGATTAGGTGTGAAACAGTTTCAACTTTGTCATTGCAAAATCGGCAATTTGGATTATCAGTGGATTTTTGTATCTTCGCTTTCATGGCATTAGTTTGTAATGCTTGTTCTTGAGCAGCCATTATTATTATTATTATTATTATTATTATTATTATTATTATTATTATTATTATTATTATTATTATTATTATTATTATTATTATTATTATTATTATTATTATTATTATTATTATTATCATCATCATCATCATCATCATCATCATCATCATCATCATCATCATCATCATCATCATCATTATTATATACCGCTTCATGGTGCTTTACAGCCTTCCCTAAGTGGTTTACAGCATCAGCCTATTGCCCCCAACAATCTGGCTCCTCATTTTACTGACCTCGGAAGGATGGAAGGCTGAGTCAACCTTGAGCCGGTGAGATTTGAACTGCCAAACTGCTGGCAGCCAGGAATTAGCAGAAGTAGCCTGCAGTACTGCATTCTAACCACTGCACCACCAGGGCTCATGATGAGAGTTAAGTGGGTAGGCCATGAGGAGATTAAATTCACTCAATAGATTTTATAGCTAAGGAGCTTGTTCCTTTAGAGCATGGGTGTCAAACTGCCAGCCCGCGGGCCGGTTGCATCATATGGAGGCCACGCCCACCCCAGCTCCGGCAATAAAAAAAAAGTTGTGATACATCGCGACACGTCATGTGACATGGCGAGTTTAACACCCGTGCTTTAGAGGAACAAGAGAAGAATAATTGATGGGACAATATTGTTTAGATATTGCTGAATGAAAACCTCCTATTAGTCATGTTGGTTAGACTGCTGGGAACTAAAGTTCAACAGGATCTGGAAAACCGCAAGGGAAGATCAAAATGCCCTTGAGTCAAGCTTGACTCTTGTGATTTAATTTTAATATAAGTCCCTTCAACTTAGTTGGTTATTGCTGACTATGTTGAAGGGACTTGTGCATGATAACCTCTTACTATTAAAATAGTATTTTAATTGTATTAAAATTATTTACTATTACTTACTACCAAAAACAGCACAGCAATTACTACAATAAACTGTTTCTTCTTTATTAACTTTTCCTTGCCATTTAACCTAGAAGATACTAGAGATGTTATAGTCTATTCAAGATTACTTCATTTTTATCTTCTGCAAGAGCAGTTCTAAATCCCAACATTTCTTTGGGTTATTTCATAACCATGCTTTTTTTTCAGAACTGCTTCTCAACATTTGAGCAAAACTGGAAATAATTTTATAGATTGATGTTAGAATTTCACTACCAAAATCATAATCCTTAAGCTACAAACCTGGACAGGTTTATCCAGGAATTAGTCTAAACAGACTGAATGTGACAAACTTCCAAAATTATATCCAATCTTTTTTATTTTAGAATTGGCTGGCTGGGGTCAGCCACGTTGCTTAGTCCCCAAATGCTGGGTGAAATATGAAATCTAAAACATCCAAAAGTCTAGTCTATAACTGGCCAGTGGCTGTTTTGCTTGTAAATGCACCCATTTGTCCAGAAGAAGGAAAAAGAAGTAATGAAATACAGTCCCTTTAAGCCTACAGAAACCAACTTCTGGATGAGCGTATATAGGATTGTATTTTAATAATGGACAACAAGATTCAAACATTAGTCTGTGAAAGTATTTTCAATTTTTATTTGCATGCTGGAGGCAAAGACAAGAAATGATATAGCCAACATAAGTCTCATGACTATGGGGACCTCGGTGCTCTCTGAGCTCGGTGCGTTTTTTTGCAGATGTTTCATTAACAAACTAGGTAACATCATCAGTGCACTCATAAGTGTTATGATTAAATGGGTGCTTTTGGACTAGCCAATGTACTTTTGTAGCTATTTTATGAATATGGAAGCTCTACTTTTGTGAATGTCCCATGACATGTTCTCAACATTCCAAAGGAAGCAATTGTCCCCCAAAGATTTCCCTACTTCAAGATCCCAGTGCTCTTGGGACTAGCACTGGAATAACATACATATGAGATGGAGAAAAAATAAACAAAAAGAACAGCATTGCGTATATTACTTCCTCACTGCATGAAGAATGCAACGTCCGTGATAGCTGTATCAGCATCTCTCCTTTTAATGACAACTGCGGCTGCATGAAACTTCAAAGGAGAGTTTTCCTTTGACAAACTTCAAACAAAGCCCTCCCCTCCCCTCCCCTCCTAACTGGTTTGCAAAGCTACATGCTCTCCTTATTTTTAAGAGTGAAACGAAGTGACCCTGTTGTTTACTGCTGCTCTGCTTTTAAGTTTCTTCCACAAAGCTTACACTGCTGGAGAAAATGGAAGACACTTTCTTCAATCAATGCTCTGAGGAAAAGCTGAGATGAGAAGCTGAGAAGCCCTAGGCAAAAGAATCCCAGTCTGGGCAGCTTCATCAGATACTGAAGGATTGCCCAGAGCACATGCTAAGGCAGGGGTCTTCAAACTTGTCCCTTTTATGACTTGTGGACTTCAACTCCCAGAATTCCTCAGCCAGGCATGCTGGCTGAGGAATTCTAGGAGTTGAAGTCCACAAGTCATAAAAAGGCCAAGTTTGAAGACCCCTATGCTAAGTCTCTCCAAGTTAAGAAGCTCTGGTGTATAGAGGTAGTCCTTGACTTAAAACTATATTTTTAGTGACTGTTCAAACTTACAATGGCATTGTCAAGCACAGGAAATCAGGAACCAAACCTGTATTTATTTGAATACAGGTTTATTGCATGCTAACTCTCTCTATTAGAATCTGAACTACTAATAGTCAAAGCAAGGGGGGACATGATAGCAGTGTTCCAATATCTCAGGGGCTGCCACAAAGAAGAGGGAGTGAAGCTATTTTCCAAGGCGCCTGAAAGCAGGACAAGAAGCAACGGATGGAAACTAATCAAGGATAGAAGCAACCTAGAACTAAGGAGAAACTTCCTGACAGTTAGAACAATTAACCAGTGGAACAACCTGCCTCCAGAAGTGGTGAATGCTCCAACACTGGAAGTTTTTAAGAAGAGACTGGACGGCCATTTGTCTGAAATGGTATAGGGTTTCCTACCTGAGCAGGGGGTTGGACTAGATGACCTCCATGGTCCCTTTCAACTTTATTATTATTATTATTATAAGTTGGTGGTAGATAAGAGTCAGTGGAATTCAAGGTGGGCTGGACTTAGATCTCTTGTTGGTATGCAGGAACTCAATACTGATGATGTGCTTGACACCTCCATTGGGCTCAGCATGGTCATCTCCTACAGATATTGAAAAAAGTGACTTATGACCAGTCCTTACACTTATGATCATTGCAATATCTCCACAGGCATGCGATCAAAATTTGATTGCTTGGCAACCAGCATTTATTTATGAAGCACACTGGGATTATGTGATTGCCATTTGCCACCTTCCCAGCTGGCTTCCAACAAGCCAGGTCAATGGGGGAACTTTGGTTTGCTTGTTGACTCTGTGCTTCATTTAACAAGTGCAGTGATTTGCTTAACAATCTTTGCAAAAAAAGATTGCAAAATGGTGTACAACTCACTTAACAACCACCTTGCTTAGCAATGGAAATTCTGCTCCTGGTTGTGGTTGTAAGTCAAGGACTACCTTTATCAGAGGCAATCTTGTAGTAAGCAACTCTGCTGCCCAGCCTGGAGTCTCCTTTGGTCTGGTACCAAAGGTTTTGGTTACTGCTTCAGAGGAGAAACACAGCAGATCTTTAGAACTTGCTAGAGGATCAGGTTTAACCTTTCAATGAGTACTATGGAAAAAATATTCCAAGCTGAGCACGTGAGACCAAAGCACTTGATGGCATATATCCTCTCCTACAAATCTTTCTGCCTATCAAGTAATGCTTCAATTATTGTCTTCATCAGGTCGTGTTTTTTTTTTCTTAAGAAAGAGAAGACTTTTGGCATAGTAGCACCCCAGTTTTGGAATAATGTTATCTTTAAAGTGCTATGCAAAAATGCAAAATGGAAACAACAACAAAAATCTCACACTCTTTGGAATCTATTATTTTCAGTGTGTTTCACTTATATTTTCATCTTATTGTACTGGGTTGTTTTAAAAAAAATATCATTAAATCAGCCAGTAATCCCTGGTTATACGACTTGATATAGATACAATATTAGCAATAGCAATAGCACTAATATACCACTTCACAGTGCTTTACAGCCCGCTCTAAGTGGCTTACAGAGTCAGCTTATTGCCCCCAACAATCTCCTTTTACCAACCTCGGAAGAATGGAAGGCTGAGTCAACTTTGAGCCGGTCAGGATCAAAGGAAGGAATTGAACTCCTGGCTATGTTAGCAGAGTTAGCCTGCAATATTGCACTCTAACCACTGCACCACCATAGCACATTATCTTTCTATTTCAGGGTTCAATTTCAGCTTCTAAATGTTTTAAAAGTTCAGCCATAGCTAACACGCCTCACTGCTGCTTGCCTTTATTTAGAAAAGAGTTAACTGCTGAACTTTCTTTCCTTGTGAGAAAATCCAATTACTCATGAGAAGCCATTTAATGTGCACTTGAAGAAGCTACTTCTGAATACTGCATTCAAATTCCATTCCGTTAATATGTGACACAATACATTACACTACACTTGAGACAATACACAGAGTCACAACAAGTCCTGAAGTGTGCTGGCCCATGAGAGCGCATGACTTCTACTTCATTACTGCCTGATGTTTTGCCTCTGCTGCTCTATAGTCAGGCTTAATTAGGGGACTCAAGGTGCTGCATTATCTCCTAATGAAGGCCAATTAAGAATAATTAACTTTTGACCTACTCCCCAGCCATGATGGACAGCGAGCAGTCCTGGGAAAATGGATTTGAAAAGGTGAACTTGAACTAGTAGCATGAATAGCTGCTGCTGTTTTGAAGGTGTTAAAGAAGTCATTCCTGACTATAGTTTTAATTCCATCCAGTGTAGCAGGGCATCTTGACATATTGATTGATAAATGAGAACAATATATAAGCTGTCACGCAGGCTAAACATTTATAGCAATTTATGCTGAAACATGTACTTTTCTGCATTTGCAGCTATTGTTCTTTGTTATCAATATAGCATATTGATGTAAACCATTACAGTCTTAATAAAATATTCATTAGCCATGCATTATATTACCCTTATCTGTAGTTTGGTCATAGATACACAGACATGCCTGTACATTCCAGTAAAGAAAGAAAATCAAAATCAAAATACAGATATCATCATCGTCATTGTCATCATCGTCATCATCATTATCAAAACTGATTGATAGATATTCAGCTTCCTAAATCTAGGATGCAGGCATCAACCTTCAGGCAAACTTCAAATATGAATAAAGCATCAGAATATCTAAAGAACAGAGCATGCCCATGGTAAGCTGATGTCCTCAAAGCATGTTTACACAGTTCTTGCTCTGTGTTTAAGTAAAGATAAAAGTAACGTTTCCCCTGTCCAGTCGTGTCCTACTCTAGGGGGCAGTGCTCACCTCCATTTTTTAGCTGAGGGAGCCAGTGTTGCCCAAAGACATTTTCATGATCATGTGGCCAGCATGATTATACACTGAGGTGCATGGATTGCTATTACCTTCCCACTGAAGTGGTACCTATTTATCTGCTTGCCTTTGCATGCTTTCAAACTGCTAATTGGGCAGGAGTTGGGTAGGAGTTGGGCAGGAATGGGAGCTCACCCCATCCCATAATGCTTGAGTCTCAAACCCAGGCTGTTAGCTTTCCAGCTGATGAATTCAGCATCTTTAACCACTGAGCCATCGTGCCCCCCATATTTAAGTACCATATGCATATTTTGCTTCTAACAAATGGGGAAAGTATGTTTAACAAGTTTTGCAATATATAAATTGATGCCCTTGCCTATTTCCATTTAGCACAGATGGACTTGTCAGATTTTGAGACAGCCGGAAACTCAAGCCTAAAATGTCCTTTCTATCTCTTCTCTACCTTTGATTTCTTAGCAGCAGAGATAACTTCAAACAGCTCCAATCATGTAGAAGAACAAAACCCACAAAAAATGTACAACTACATGGAACTAACTACTTAAGGTGTGTATACACGTTAACAGAAGAGAAGGATATCAGTTTCAGCCGAGTTCAATTAAGAAACAAAACAAAACTCTATAAGTACATTTTTGAATGATTGATAGATGAGAACGTTTATAGCTCAGGACTGAACTGTGGGGTCCTTGGTGCTTTCTGAGCTTGGTTGTTTTCTTGCAGACCTTTCATTACCATGAAATGGTAACATCATCAGTGCAAGAAAACCATACTAGAAAACAACCAAAAGCACACTAAAGACCGTACTTTTGAATGAGGATGAAATAATCTGAAACACTATACTTTGTTAGCGTTTGTTGCCTTAGTTTCCCTTCACCAGCTGTTTTTCTTAAAAGAAAGAAAAATCCCGTCCTATTCTATGTCCTGAGTGGCAGCAACTGCCAATTTTCTACAGGTAGTATCCAGCGGGGGGGGGGGGGGGGTTGGGGGCAGTCTGGATCCAGTAGGAAAAATGGTTGTGTAATTGTGGGTATGTAATTTCTCCAATAGTAGAATAAAAAAAAAAGAATTTGGAATGATACTGCCTTTCACTAAGAGTGATTTCATATTTGTTGAAATCTTTGTTGTGTCGTGCTTCAGGATATTTTGAAAGCCTAATAATTCTCTGTTGAAGTGTTAGTACATTTTACTCAAATTTACATAAAATATAAAAACACAGAAATACATTAGGGCAGTTTGTGATGGGGTTCCCGTATACTACAGAGATATTATTTAAAATGGCTGTGCCAAATGATGTGGCTGAAGGGACTACACTTATGAAATGGCCAAGTGTCTGGGAGATTTTCGTTTTTTATTTCTGTGCCCTTGAATTTTCCTATTCATTCTTAGCATGGGACTTTTTACGGGGAGGGTTCTTCCTCATCAGGAATTCTTGGAATGCCTGTGGGATCACACACAATTGCATGGTCATTCCAGAAACCATTGTTGAAGCAAACTACTTTCTAGTTGTAACAGAATATATTTTAAAGTAAGAAAAACTAACGAAGTAGGTATTCTCAGCTTGCCCTACTACCCTTAGATTCTTTCTGGAATTCCAATAATAGTACAATTAACTTTTTGTTTTGCCATTCTACCCAAAATGTTTAATCAGCCTAGGACTCCCTTCATATCCAACTAAGTCAATTAATCAGTCAGTCAGTAAAAATCCTTATGAATAATTGGCTGCAATGTACCTCATTATATCTTAGAAAGATTGGAAGTCAATACAGGTGAAGGTTGTGCCCTGAGAATAATCCTATGTGTCATGAACCCAGCTTTCAATTGTTTGAGATAAAGGGTGACCTGTAATATCAATTTCTTTCATTAAAAACCAGCAGCTTTTATTTCCAGGATGTTAATTATGTCTTGCAAATCATCAGAATGAATTATTTTAGTATGTGCAGATTAGAGGCACTCACTTGTGTCCCAATGAAAATAATTTCTTAAAAAATAATGAAGACTCTGGATTCTGGTAAAGTGAAAAACTTGAGATTTTTGTACACTTAGACTCTCAATATATTGAATTAAAAAAAACCTTTACATTTAATATATCTTTTTAATGAGATACAAATTACCAGGAGAACAGAAGTAAAGTTTGATCTTCAGTAAATTCAAATAGAGAAAAGTACTTACAAACATACTTAACTGTAGAAATCAAGGCTTTAGTCCTATAGAAAGAGAAGAAATGAGCAGAAGACTGAAGAGTTTTGCCTCATTCTTAAACAGTGACTCTATGCGATACACAGTTTTTAGATTTAGTTCCAGGTATCTTCAGAAAAAAGGATTTCAAATACAAGTTGTGGAATAAGAGAATAACAGAGTTGGAAGGGACCTTGAAAGTCTTCTAGTCCGTCCAACCCCTTATACCTTTTCAGACAAATGGTTGTCCAGTCTCTTCTTAAAAGCCTTCAGTGAATTTTGATCAAATCCAACAAGACTCTTTTCATTATGATATAAGGAGCTGTGATATCCTATCTTAACTTTGCTGGCTTCTTGGCAAGGAATCCAGTGATGGAGTATTCACAACTTCTGAAGGAAAGCAGGTTAATTGTTTAGGAAATTTCTTGTTCTGAGTTGCTTTTCTCCTTGATTAGTTTCCATCCATTGCTGGAAAGTAATCAAGGAGAGAACCAACCTAGAACTAAGGAGAAATTCCCTAACAGTGAGAACAATTAAGCAGTGGAACAGCTTGCCTTCAGAAGTTGTAGGTGCTCCATCATTGAATTCCTTACCAAGAAGCCAGCAAAGTTAAGATAGTATATCACAGTTCCTTATATCATAATAAAAAGGGTCTTGTTGGATTCAATCAAAATTCAGGTCCAAAGTCTAGCTAATTTTGCATTCTCTTCTCACAAGGACCAGTCAGATCCCATTGGGAAACACAGAAGCAAGACAGAATTGCAACAATCATTCCTATTTACATTTCTCTGCAACTGTTATTGAGAATCATATTGCTTCTGATACTTGATGCTTGTTGACACTAAACTGCATTAGCCATTTGTTTTTGCAATATATTTGGAGTGCACCATTGTCTCTCTTTGTTGTAGCCACTCCATATAATTTGGTGTCATTACGAAAATTGGCCCTCTCTACTGCTCACCTGTTACTTTAATTCATTTAGGAGGAAATATAAATTCAGTACCCCCAATAAAAATCTTATTGATATTCCTTTGCTGACAAAACTGTCCACTGAACCCTGTCTGTTTTTGCCAATTGTTTATAAATTCTTATTTTCTGAGAGTCCTTGAAGGCCACTGGAAGATCGTGCTGTCAATTTTCATCAATAAGAGACTGAAAATTGGTGATGTGCTTTCCTATCAATGTTTAGCAGGAAACAATGGAAAATAGGTGTGTTAGACCTACAAAACTGACTTAGTTTAATAAGAATAGCCCCAAAACCACCTATGGGAGAGATGAGGCCAACATCCTATTCTTTTATGTCATTTCATCATTTGTGATTCTTTACTGTCCCAAAACTAATGTTAAAAGTTGTTCCATGCTGGCTAAAAAACATATTACTGAAGCTAAAGAGATTTGGATCTGTCAATGCCCAGATGAGAGGCCTTTTGAGAAATCTAAGAAAAATGCAATTGCATTGTGTTTTGTGGGGTCCTTGGTGCTCTCGGAGTGTAATTGTTTTCTTGCAAATGTTTCATTATCTAAACTAGGTAACATCATCAGTGATACTGTTGTTCTGCAAATTCTGGGTGGTTTTTTTTATATTCTTGATATCACATAGCTACTTGCATTTGTCTCTGCTCGCTGGAGGGCACCTATATTTACAGTGCCTGCCCCCAAGCCAAAATTATGGCACTAAAATTCAATGGCATATTTTTAGACATTTAGAAAAGTAAGGATGAGGATATGAATCAAGAGCTCCTGGAATCAAACCCTATTTCCAACCTTACATTTCTCCCAAACCCCGAAAAGTACATGAATTAAAATAATCTTTAATAAAGATAGATATCACACAAATTAATAACATCTGATGTTTGGTGTAAGATTAATCTGATGGTAATTATTTGACCTGCCAATTAAAATAAAAGCCATTAAACCCTTTTGCAATGCTATTTTCTTTTTCTTTCTCTTTTCACAAGTCCAGATTTTGCTTTAGGGATTATGGCATGAATGAGTCTCAGTAGTAAAGTTCTTTGTAAACTTGTGAGATTCGTTTGTGAGATACAAACTGAATTCTCATAAATGCAGCATGCCAACAATATACCCTTCACCTGAAAAATTTATCTATGTACCTTTGCCTTCCTTCTAAGAACATCTCCAACAGTCCAGGGACCATTTCTACATAGTCCTTTCCCATGTGGGCATCCTATTTCTAAGTAGGATTCTAACTTGAGGACAAAAGCCAATTCTGCAATTGGCTCTCTCTTTAAGATCTATAAGAATTATTTACAACCATCTAAAGATCTCTCCCATCTTCAGCTTTTTACCTTTGCGAGCCCTTCCCTGTATAATTTGCAGCATTTGAGATCTGCTGATCCTACCAGCAGATCTCAAATGCTTTCTGCATAGGGTTGTCTGCATTGCCTAGGAAAGTTTCAAATTTGGTTTACCTCCCCCATCCCCACCCTCCAATGCTCATAATTCATTGGTTTGGCCTAGTAAAGAGATGAGCGATTATATTTTTTGCAAGTTATAAACTCCCTAGGGAATGCAGACACAAAAAAGCAACAAAGAAGATTAGGAGGCTGGAGGCTAAAACATATGATGAACTGTTGCAGGAATTGGATATGTCTAGTCTAACAAAGAGAAGGACTGGGGTGACATGTTACCAGTCTTTCAATATTTAAGGGCTGTCATAGAGAAAAGGAGGTCAACCTATTCTTCAAAGCACCTGAGCAAGGGACAAGAAATAGCAGATAAAAACTTATCAAAGAGAAATCCAACCTAGAACTAAGGAGAAATTTCTTGTCAATGAGAACAATTAATCAGTGTGGGTATTCCATAACTGGAGGATTTTAAGAAGAGATTGAAGAGCCATTTATCTGGAATGGTATAGGGCAGTGATGGCGAACCTTTTAGAGACTGAGTGCCCAAACTGCAACCCAAAATCCACTTATGCATCGTCGAGTGCCGGGTGGGTGTGGCCCATTGGGTGGGCATGGCCCATTGGGTGGGCGTGGCCCATTGGGTGGGCGTGGCTGCGGTGGTAACGGCAGACTGGGTGGGACTAAAAAGTTCAATCAATCAATTCCAACTTTGCAAGATCTTTTTTTTCCCCGCGAGAAGTTGAAATTGACTGATTGAACCTTTTTTTTTTGCACACGGCAGCGGAGGCCTAAAGCGAAAAGGTTTTATAAAACCCAGCTGAAGGCCTAGGATTGGGGCAACGGTGCGCGTGCCCACAGAGAGGGCTCTGAGTGCCGCCTCTGGCACCCGTGCCATAGGTTCGCCACCACTGGTATAGGGTCTCCTGCCTGAGCAGGGGGTTGGACTAGCAGATCTCCATGGTCCCTTCTAACTCTGTACTATGAAAGCATTTAAGATCTGCCTATAGATTGGTACAAGCTCAGTGTTCACTCTTTTTATTTCAAGCTCTCTGGTGGCTAAATATAGGCAGTCCTGACTTACAAAACCATTCTGCTCTGACCCGCTATATGTCAGCCCACTTTTCCATAAATTGTATCACCATGTACACTATGCACATATGCCACTTTACACCTGCACAAAAAGCCAGCTATTATTTTTCACTCTCTGTGTGCCCTATAAAAAAAAACCATAAAGTCAAGTATATATACTGTATGTCCTATGCAACCCAAGGCATATACTGCTCACAGAGCTTCCCATAAATTCATTTGTGAATTAACAACCTTTCACCATCCTTTTATAAAAAAGTGATGCAAATAAGTTTTAATGCTCTCTCCATATGCATTTTAGTTTGAACGTGCTTTTGAATATTTTTGGGTGGGTTGCAAAATATTCCTCCTGACAGACTGCTCTAGATGTTATTGTGAGGGACAATTAGTTTTTAAAACTATTAACAAATGCATTGAGAAGCCTCTGAATCATTCAGTTGACCATGGTGTCAGAAATGCATGGTAGACCAAAGCCTATGGAAACAGCCTGCTAGCAAACCTTTTTAGTGTAATGTAAGTATAAATTCTGTAGTGAGGAAAAGAGATTGAAAGGAAAGATAACAGCAGTTCATTTCTAAATTTCACTAAATGAAAGTTAACCAAGTACTTGGAGGTAATATTTTAGGAGGTAGTCCCTCAAGGGTGAATAAAATGGTTAAAAGCAAGGGACACTTTTTTCTCTGAAAAAAGAGAAAACACAGACAAACTTTCCAATAGTGATTGGGAACCAAAGCTGAGGAAAATTTACCTCAGGGTCATAAAAACGTGTGATTGACAGGGGCATGCACTGTCCAGGGGGGGGAGAGGGAGGAAAAACACTCTTTTGAAGAGCTTCTAACTATGCAGTTAATTTCTCTTCATAGGAGAAGACAAGAAAATATACCCAACAAGATTACTGAAGACGTACCGCTAATAATATATTTTTCTATTCATATTTTGACTTGGCATGTGATATGGGGACATGGTGGCTCAGTGATTAGAACGCTGAGTCTAAACTGTTAAAGGTCTATAGCTCGGCAGTTTGAGATCTGAGTGCCGCAAGACGAAGTGAGCTCCTGTCATTTCTTCCAGCTCCTGCCAACCTAGCAGTTAAAAAGCATGTGAATGTAAGCAGATGAATAAGTACCACATATAACCATGCAGGAAGGAAATAGTGTTTCGTGTTTTATTGTATACTTTGTGCTGCGGCATGATGTCATGCTGGCCACATGAGTGCAGAAACATTTTCAGACAATGCTGGGTTAAGAAATGAAGATAAACACTGCACCCTAAAATGACTAGCAGGGTTAAAACCCGCAGGGACACCTTTACTTTATGTGATACTCTACAGGTTAATCAGTTTTCAATCAGAAAACTCAATCAGGGTTAAGTCTTGATGTAATGGAACACCCAACACATTGATCAATGTAGAGCCTTTTCCCAGAGGCATCCAATTAGTGGTCTTGATAGAGAGTTGGAACACACCAGCAGGCATGTTCCAGTTACCCCTTCACACCCTGAGGGCCCACACAAAAGATTTGAACAAGTACCCCTAACGTATGAACTCATCATCATCTATATTCATAGTGATGAAAACAACCAATTGTTTTACTTCTTCATCACCAACAGCTCTTCTCATTCTCACTATTTTATTTCTTTCATCTAAACTGAAGCTGTTCTATTGGAAACAAAAACACAATAGTTTAATCCTCATTTCTCTCTGGATGAACATAAATCATCTGTGTTCTCCATTTCTCTGACACAAATGCTGAAATCGTGTTAGGAGATAATATAATGCAGTTTACTGAGTCAGAGGGTAAGAGTTCCAGAATTTAGTTTGCTGTAAGTTATTTCAGCAAATGCCCAATTTGATAGACCTCTTCAACTACTCCCTGCAAATGGTCAATATAGAGCATCATAAATCTCCTCAACACATACGTCTCCTTTTACAGTGAATACGAACACATCAAAGGTCAAAGAAAAGTATGAAACATTTCCCCTTCATTGTTTTTTTAAAAATAATATACTTGCTCGGTATATGAAAGCTAATACTCACAAAGTCTGTATAAAACAGTAAGTGCATGTAGGTGAGGAGGGTGACCCTACTATTTAGAAATAATAGTTCCAAGCAAAGTATGTCCCCTTTCACTCTGAATTTTTCAGTTTAGCTTTAAAAAGATTGGATTATTTGAAAATCTGAAGTAATCAATATTCCAGCAGTGCAGACTTCCCGTTGAAGGCGCACTAAGAAGAGAATGCCATTGGCTATGTTACAGTGGTCACAAATAATTGGCTAGAAAAAAAAAACTATTCTCCGTAAACCATTTCCAAAAACAGACCCATTAAAAGTGAGTGATGGAAAAAAGTGGGTGTTATATGGATCAGCAGGCTGAGGAGGGGTTAGCAGAGTGCTATTTTCAGTTGTAATTGCTGTTTTATTCTCCTCTTCCTCCTCCTTCAGTCCAAAAATATCTATACCATTTCACAATCTGGACTCATTTATATTTTGGGCCTCTATAATCCTATCCAGATATACTGCATCTTGCAAAACTAGAGTAAAGAGTGTGATGCATGGATGAAAATGTCCACGCACCAATGCAACACAAAAAGTTCAACCCTTGCCTTTTCTTTTTCTTCATGGTTACTGTTTGAGGTTTGTTTTTCTATTTCTCTATTTTGTATTTTATCCTTGTTGACAAATGAAAATAAGTATGTTTAAAAAAAAGTTTAACCCTTGCATTATACTCTTCCCCTGTACTGTTTTTGTTTAAGAACACATGTCCACTTTACTAATCTTAAAAAAAATATTGGTTTGTATAGCAGTATTGGCATTATGGCACAACTTTCAAGTTAATCATTAAGATAACTGAAAGAGGAAAAAATACATTTTACATATTTTTAACATATAAACATATTTTTGTTGCATAGAAAGGAGGTTCCTTCTCAGGATACATTTATAAAATAATGAACGTCTATATTGATGTGTCCCGTTGCCCTGTATTATAAAATATATTTGAACAATGGCGAGCAGCATTGTGGTTCTCAGCATAATTGTACAATCTAGATGATGATGCCTGGTTCTGTTAAATACTCATTACCTTTTTTTTGAAAAGTTATAGACCCACTCCCAGGCGGAGGGATCTAAATCACAAGTTATTGTGGTTTCAAAAGCTATTGTGAAAATATAGGGGACAAATTCACTCATCTTTTCCATAAACTAGGTCATGAACCACAACTCATTAAGTTGGGAATCTGAGTTGGGAAAGTCTACAATGAGTGTCTTCAGGTACACCAAGATACTGTGATTTGGATGACCAATGATGGCAGCACAATAATAAGGTATTTCTTATTTAAAGATATACCTGTCAATAATTGAATCTAGTTGTTCTCTACTCTTCTTTTATCACATTGTGGAATCTTATATATGAGAAATAGGACTCCCTTCCCTTCCCTTCCCTTCCCTTCCCTTCCCTTCCCTTCCCTTCCCTCCCTCCTTCCCTTCAAGTTTGCTTCAAGAAGGTATCCATTTCTAAAAGAAAATGGTTAAACTGTCTAACAAAGGATATTGTTTTGGATTTCAGTTTCTATTTGTTACATGTGGTCAACCTAAGGCTCCTAAGTTCTCAGTGAAAATTAAGTAATTATGTTGAATATTAGTCTTTTACTCACAATTTCAAGCTTGTCCATGTTTTCTGTAGAATCTTTCTGTATTAATAATGTTAAAATTTCTCCAATATTTTCATTCAAAGTCATAAAAATCTCCATTCAATGCTATTAAAATCTCTGTAGTAGATCAGCACTATCTTCTGTTTGTTCTGATCATTATATTTTATTTAACATTTACCTTTCAGAACAAACAGTGTTTTACTTCCCTTAACATTGAATGTTTCCATTTTCATTAAGTAAATATAAGGAAAGGGTTAAATCAGGTATATTTTATTTTTTTCCAACTACAACTTCCTTTTTTTTAACCTCTTATGAGATTGATTTAATTCCAAAGGAAATCCTGAAACCTCTAGGCACATATTTTTATGCTACATGGCCAGGGGGTTACACTCTCAAAGTTATTTCTATTTTTTTTGGTATTTTTATCTTTTAATTGCAAAAAACACTGCTAGGGTTCTGACAATCTCTTAGGGGGAAGACAACAAATGAGGCATCCTGCAGATGGTTGACAATAACAGTATCTACTACTGAGCTGTTATTGCTGAAGCAAGATTTTGAGATTTCCAACCTTCTACTTTATATGCTGATAAAATGCTATAGCATTTTGTATGTTTCCTTAATATGGGGATTTTGAGTACTTTGAATTTTACTGCAAAATTCTGAAAAGGGTTAACTGTTATGTAGGAAAGCGTTCTGGACATTTTTGTACTGAGGTTTGAACTGCACAGATTCTTCTAATAATTAATAGAATGGTTCATGCTCAAAAAGTTTTATTTCTTACTGTGCCATCACTGTCTCCTTCTTGGGGACATTAGTTGTGCAATATAATATGGAAAGACGTATAAGATTATTGAACTTCATATACTTATAGAGTGTGCAATATCAGAGTTAGAAGGACCCTCAATCCTTCTCCCTGCTCAATACAAATTATAACACCTTTAACAATTATAGAAAGCCTACCATCTCAATAGCTAACTGCTCGCACCGTTCAGCTGCTCTGGTTCTAGGAATCTGCAATTTGCTTTCCTGTAATTTAAATCATTATTCTAAGTCCTGCAGACTAGGAAATTAGATAAATCATGGCTTTCTTCTGAGGGAATGCCTGTTTGGGTACATGATCACAACACCTTTCAATTTTTTTCAAAGCTAAATATACACATATAATATCCTTACCTATCATAGTCCCAGTTATTATAAGTGGATTTTCAGGTCAAATCATTCGTGTTTCTTTCCTCTCAACATCTTCCATTTTGCTAAATCATTCTTAACATGTGAATCTGAAATTGGCACAGTGGGTCTAACCTTACCTCTTGTGGCTTAAGAACTGTTCCTAAGTCAATTGCTGATATGTTATATAAATAGGGGACAAAGCCTAAATTTACCAAAATCAATAGCAGTCATTTTTAAAATGTGTATAGTGTATATACTGTATATGTATAATAAATTACATTTGTGATGCTTTCATTTATTTTATCTTATGGTGGAGATGTTGGGATCACAGAGAACATTATCTACAATTTACTACCTGCTGAAGAGCATGAACAAGGCTATTTAGAACAAAAAGGCCACCAAAACATACCCATGATAACTCAGTGAGAGAAGAAGAATTTGGTTGTTACATTTTTTATTGAAAGGGGAATAAAAAGTCCAGAGAATAGCTATGGAGAATTTGGATTAAAAGGAAGAAGCTGCTTGGTGCTTTGCAAAAATCATTATAGCATCCTTTAAAATACATGCTGTTCAGTTTCATTTATTTTATCCATCACAGAAGATGTCAATCAATCCTCC
The DNA here is from genome assembly GCA_023970755.1 of Azemiops feae. NCBI lineage: Eukaryota > Metazoa > Chordata > Lepidosauria > Squamata > Viperidae > Azemiops > Azemiops feae. The sequence continues at coordinate 307,403 of JALGBA010000212.1, read as the reverse complement.
AAGTGTGCATTAAAATCTTAGCTATGCCTCTTTCCAAAAGCAATAATACAATGAGAAACTTTATTTTTCTCTTTTTAATGGACCCCTTAGGAGCTCTTGTTACTTGGATTCCATGAATTTTTGTCTAATTTAATGAACTGTTATAAGTTAAGAAAGAAGCAAGTAATTGAAAATGTCAGGAAAGACATACAGAGAGCTTCAGTGCTGTGCTGAGTAACGTATTTTTGAGGCAATGGGTCTGAGTTCTGAATGCCTTAATCTGACTTTATATACATGTTTCATTCTTTTCCCCCATTAATTCTTCCATGACAACTATTATAAGTATACTCTTTTCAGGATAGGTGCAGCTTTGAGTAATGAACGGGATATAAGCCGTTGTTTTATATTGCTCAGTCGTGAAGGGAATATATAGCTTAGCTTCTTGTTAGCTGCAATTGAATAGCCTTAATGGGCTCTGGGTGTGTTAGTTGTGTTTGGCCCTGTTTCCACTTGGAAAGTAAACTCCATCCTAATCCATGATTCATCCACAGAGGATTCATAAGTAGATACTTTCATTTTTTGCTTAACAGGAAAAATGTTTAACTTTCCCATCTCTAAAAATGTTTAACTCTCCCATCTCTCAATTCATCTTCTCTTTTTGGGGAGTTTTCCACTTCTCTGTGTGTTCCTGGGTTTGGTGAGACTACAGCAATACAGACATCATTATTCTGAAATTCCAGTCAATGTTTATGGAGATTCTCAGTCATCCAGGTCATGGTTGTCCCAAAGGTGCTTTTTCAAAAGGCAACTGGACTTTGCTTGTCCTTGAAGATGTTTCGCTTCTCATTCAAGAAGCTTCTTCAGTTCTTCAGTTAGAATGGATGAAACTTCTTGGATGAGAAACGAAACGTCTTCAAGGAAAAACAAACTCCAGTTGCCTTTTGAAAAAGCACCTTTGGGCCAGTCAATGTCTGAAATAAAACACCCTCAAATAGTGTTAGTGACCTGCCATTCTTATCTTATCCCAAATACCAACATTCTCCCTGGCTGCCTTGAGATTAAGCAAGCCATTGACTACCTGGAGTGATGTCTTTTCCCAGCCTAATGATATAGACCAGTGGTGGCGAACCTATGGCACGGGTGCCAGAGGCGGCACTCAGAGCCCTCTCTGTGGGCACGCGTGCCATCGCCCCAGTCCTAGGCCTTCAGCTGGGTTTTATAAAACCTTTTCGCTTTAGGCCTCCGCCGTCGTGTGCAAAAAAAAAAAAGGTTCAATCAATCAATCAATTTCAACTTCTCGCGGGTGGGGGGGAAAGATCTTGCAAAGTTGGAATTGATTGATTGAACTTTTTAGTCCCACCCAGTCTGCCGTTACCACCGCAGCCACGCCCACCCAATGGGCCACGCCCACCCGGCACTCGATAATGCATAAGTGGGTTTTGGGTTGCAGTTTGGGCACTCAGTCTCTAAAAGGTTCGCCATCACTGATATAGACAGTCCCGTCTGCCTTTGCATTCCACACTGAAGAATGGAAGCAACTAAAATTTCATGTTTAATAGTGAAAAAACCCAGCTATAGTTGGATTTGGAGAGAGGCCAGAGAAGCACACTGCCTTAGATAGCTGTTTCTGTCTTTTACTTTGGTGAAATAATATATCAGGGCTATAAATATCTTCCTAATGCTACAATAATGATATCTACTTGGAACATCACAATAACATCACTTTCTTGGTCCTGGGAATATCAGTGAGGGCATAAATAGTTGTTATGACTTCTCCTGTCTATCTTCAGCTCAACCTGCCTAACCTAATAGATGGGCTGCAATTGCCAATCTATACAGCTCAAATATAGATATACCTATTCAGGTCCAATCTTTTCACTGCATTAGTCCCTAGCTCTTATCTGTAAAATTCAGGATTGGACTGTTATTGTCAAGGTTATTATTTTGTCAAGGTGCAGAAAAGGCCAACAATCCCAAACATACCATGTTTTAGTGTATTGTGTAAACATTTGCAGTCTAATATGTGATGCAGCTTATTAGCCGATTTTATAAGAGGTAGAATCGGCCATCAAAAAATCTCAATGAATAATTGATCCAAAACATGTGGAGGAGTCAGAAATATCCCACTTTTGATCAAATATGCTACCATTCAAGTCTAATTAGAAATATTCACTTGCAAGCTTTTCCTTATTTATAGTAATTAATATAATGTAGAATTAGGTACATTCTAATTCAGACTTCTTTGGTGGTCAAGCCTATTAAAGTATTACTTACCCAATAGGTATAGCACAAGGGTAGGTTGGCTCTTTTATGACTCATGGACTTCAACTCCCAGAATTGAAGTCCATGAGTTGAAGTCCATGAGTTGAAGTCCATGAGTCATAAAAGAGCCAAGGTTGCCTACCCCTGGTATAGCATATTCTGTGCAACATACAGGTTGTCCTTGACTTACAACCACAACTGAGCCCAAAATTTCTGTTGCTAAGTGAAACATTTGTTAAGTCAATTTTGCACCATTTTATGACCCTTCTTGCCACAGTTGTTAAGGGAGTCACTGTAGTTTCAAGTTAGTAACACAGCTGTTAAAGTGAATTTGGCTTCCCCAAATTCTGACTTTGCTTGTCAGAAAGACGCAAAAGGGGATCACATGACACCAGGACACTAACTGTTGCCAAGCATCTGAATTTTGATCAGGTGACCATGGGGAAGCTGCAACAGTTGTAAGCATGAAAAATGGTCATAAGTCACTTTTTTCAGTACCATTGTAATTTTGAATGGTCACTAAACAAACTGTTGTAAGTCGAGAACTACCTGAACAATCAAAAGTCAGAGAAATGTTGGTTCCCCATATCTGACTACCAACCACATCTTAACATTGCTACATCTATTTCTTTAGGATGCAGATTTTACTTAATTATAACGTCTGACACCTCTGCACTGTTTTATACACACGCACACACACACATATATATAATATTTAGTTATGTAACTAAAACAATATTTTATTTCGGACATGTGATGCAACACCCAGAAAAATACGGCATACTCCATTTAATCCTCCAGGGAAAGATTGAAGGCAAACGAGGTCCAGGCAGAAGAAGAACATCATGGCTTCAAAATCTAAGGGACTGGTTTGGACAAAACTCAGCAGCACTTTTTCGTGCGGCTGCTGATAAAAACAGGATCGCCAACATGATCACCAACGTCCAATAACGGATATGGCACAAGAAGAAGAAGAAGAACTAAAACAATATATTCTATTGGGGAAAATGGTTGTACATAGTATATAGAACATGATTTTTTTAAAATTTCTGCTACTATTACTTGAATTTCAGAGAGTGAAATATTTGAGGTGTAGAAAAGCACCCTGATACAATTGGATTTGTAGTAAGGAAAAAAAAATGATTTTGTCAATTTCTCGTAAGACACAATAGTTATTCTTGCCACAGCTTTACAGAAACGGCATTTGAAAGCTACTCACTTTCTTAAAGGCACTTGCACAAAGCCACTGAGGCAGTCCATAGCTTATTGGGAATTTGAAGCCGGTTTTCCTGAGCCTTAACCCAAAAGCTCATCAGCTGGACTCACTTGAAAATCATATGCCAATAGTTTACCTGCTAAGTTTCTTACCCTTAGCGCTAAGATCGAAAATCATTAAAAAATTGTAAATCCTCAGGAGACATGTGATAAAGATTTAAACAAGGCAGTGATGAAAAATGCTCTCAATCTGACACGTTTAGCAGATTAAAGTATTATATGGATTATGCCTGTAATCTTGTTGCAATTATGTGTTGTCATCGAATTTAGCAAGATCCCCTACCTCGAAACTTGAGAAAATTAGTTGAAGCCAAGTGGGCAACTTAATACATAGACATTTCTCCTTTTTGTACTGTACATACAAAATATGGGCACAGAATAACCATTAAAGTACTCTTCAGATGTCACAACCTGTGTGCTGGTAGCCTGGCTAGACTGGGGTCTAAAATCATCCTAGGATCCTATCCGATCCATGCATGTTTAGTTGGACACTGTGTTTAACATTTTTGTTGTTTTAGCTTCTGTTTTTTTGGTTTTTACTTCTATATTTCAGCAGAATATAACAGTCTGACCAGATGGTAGCCCTTAGCTGAGCATGGTTGACCTTGAAAAGTTGAATAGGGTCAGATGAGATTAGATTTTTAATAGGAGGCTCATAGAAAATCTCAGGGCTATAGGCCAAACTGGATTTTTTAAGATGGACAACTTTTCTGAGAGAAGAAAGTCTTTATAGCAATTTCGTTTCACACAAAAGTTGTCAAGAAAATGTACCACTTTTGTTCATCAGCACTAGATTTAGCAACTGGGGGACTCCAGGAACTAGAGTAAAAAACTTTTGGTCTATAGACCATCCCTACTTTAAACCAAGATGCTCTGATGATGCTTGCAATGGTAACAATGCTATATTCAGTTATAATATCTAGGTAACTTTGAAGCAATACAAATTCTGAATACTCTGACCTTCTTCCCCATCATGTCAGCTTCTGAGTCTTGCAGAATATATTGAGCTTGAGAATCGGTTGCAGAGATATTTTGTACACTTCATTGGTAGCTGCAATTTGCTGAAACAGTCACAGATCAAATAATCTTTCAGAAGTAGACCTTCCTCCTTTCCTACAATATTAAGTAATTATTTCCTTGTGGCCTTACTTTCTTTCTAATGAAAAGTGTTTTGCTATTTGTCCCCAATATTATTGACATATCATATATACATTTACCTACATTATCATAGAGCTTTTATAGTACGTTGTGTTATAACCAACTACAAACTGATATTTATATACCCAAAGATGTCCCCAATGTCTTAAACCCTCACTAACTGATCTGATATAGAGGTGAAGGGCATAACCTTCTTGTTTAAAAATCAATATTGCTTCCCAGTGCTGTTAAACAACTCTGTCTCAAGTTATAATATCTAGTATATTACCCTGTGTCACAGCCTACCCTTTAAATCACCAGAGCTTCAAATTTACTAGCTAACAAAAGTGGGGGAAATGCTGTGTCAGTAATAAAAGTGAACGTTTGCAGCTTAAATTATGAGATTGTGGCTGCAGGATGGACAGGGTTTTCTTGATTCTCCTCTACAGTTGTTTTTCTTGGGTCTCCTATTTTTCCTGTCTTCTTTAGATAGAGAGTGTCTATAGTTGGCAATGGAGAAACCTTATTTACTCTCCTGTTTATTTATTATTACAGCCGTAACCTACCCTTTTAAGCAGTGTATAACCCAAAGTTTTCACTCGAGGAACAAATAACTAGGCTTAAATTATCCTACTTCAGGCACATTATGTGAACACTTAGCTCTCTGGAAAAGCCTCTAATTCTGGGAAAGGTGGAAGGAAAGAGAAGAGAACAACCTACAGCAAACTGAATGGACTCAGTTACAGTGGCAATGAGTGCACCATTGGGAGACCTGAAAGAACAAGTTAGGGATAGATCATCATGGAGAAACTCTATCTCTGTGGTTGCTGGGAGTCGAAAATGACTTGATGGCACATAATCAATCAATCACAATTTCTTAACCATTTTACGTTGATAAAAGTAGACTGTGAAGTAGACTCTTGATTTGTAAAAGAGATGACATGCAGGATAGATGGGGGAGACATTACACCTTTGCTTTTTGCAGTGCTGACAATCTGAATCAGTTTCCCTATCCCCTTCCATTCCATGCTTGCAATACACAACGAAAAAAGCTTTCATAAACCATTTGTTCATTAAAAAGTATGTATACATACTAACATTTTCCCCATTCAGTGATTCTGAATACCATAACATTTCTAGTTTATTAGATCAGGACTTTCTAAATTGGTAGGCATGTCTCTCTGGGGGAAGGGTGTGACAAAATTCTGGGTTTGTGAGTAGGCAAAGATTTTGTTTTTTTCAGAAAACATCTCACAGCAAAAATGCAGTAATTTCTAAATAAAGACCTAATAGATTTAAGCAGATCAGTGTAGTGGGTGGGCTGCTGAAAAAGAAGGAAACACAGTAGATTGGTGTGAGAAGTTCAGCAGCAGATTACTGTAAACAAAAGGGATATGTGTGTAAAAATACACAATATCCTTTTACACACACAAAATGGGGAACAGATAAAAGAGACATCTGGGTAAGGAGATGTAAGAGTTAAAAAATAAAAAGTAGGGTCAGGATGCCAAAGAGTTTAAAACCCTTGCTTTAGATAATGAAAAGATGCTGGCTTGTAATTTCAAATATTACTCCATAGCTCATGATACATCCTGATGCTAGGAATTTATTCAACTGAAACAATAGGGAATTTTCTGTAAAATCATTTGTTGTTGTTGTTAGTTGCGAAGTCGTGTCCGACCCATCGCGACCCCATGGACAATGTTCCTCCAGGCCTTCCTGTCCTCTGCCATCTTAAAAACAACTGACTCCTAAGTATATATTTTCTTGGCCCTACTACAGAAGTGGTATCCTATTGCCTTCTTGTTGGATTTTTCTTTAACTTTCCAGAATAGTATTCACCCCTGAATTTTCTTAGTGGTCCCCGATTCAAGTACTAACTTCCACTGCTTTTTCAAGTTGGATGCTTTTTAGTATGCATTATCTGTGTTAAATCGTATGACTGCCTCAGTTTAGTTTTTAAAACTCAATAATGGCAAAAGAATCCAAACTTACTATGGTCCCCATTTAATTGTTGATCTTTAAGATGTGATCCAACTCTATAATTCTGTACTTATGTATAGTCTGAGTTCATCTTCCTGTCCTACCACTTAATTCCTGTGCCTCAGCCTCAGCCTCACCCTAAGATAAAATGAGATGAGATGAGATAAGATAAGATAACCTTTATTGTCACTTTTTTCTGTGAACATAATGGCACACATTAAAAAATGAAATTCTGATGCCCGCTCTCAAAAGTATATATATATATATATATACACATACCCAAACACATACATGCACATGCACACACACACGCACACACACACACACACACACAGAGAGAGAGAGAGAGAGAGAGAGAGAGAGAGAGAATAGCACTTAGACTTATATACCGCTTCACAGTGCTTTACAGCCCTCTCTAAGTGGTTAACAGCATATTGCCCCCAACAATCTGGATTCTCAGTTTACTGATCTCAGAAGGATGGAATGCTGAGTCAACCTTGAGCCAGTGAGAATCGAACTGCCAAACTCCTGGCAACTGGGAGTCAGTAGAAGTAGCCTGCAGGGCTCTATATTTAATCACGGCCCATTTTGAATACATAGTGGGAAAAAGAGTCTTGATAATAGTGTCCCTTTGATGCTTCTTTCCTTCCCTCTTTTTCTTTGCTGTTTGCTTTGCTGTTCTAGATGTCATCGCATAACCATCCAAAGAATAAGATAAAAAGAATAGGAAAAGCCAATGAGGTCCTAGACTGCATCAACAGAAGGATAGCATCAAAGACACATTAAGTTTTAGTACCACTTTATACTGCTTTGGTAAGACCACATTCGGAGTACTGCATCCACTTTTGGTCACCACATTACAACAAAGTTTTTGAGACCCTAGAAAGGGTGCAGAGAAGAGCCACAAAGATGATTAGGGGGCTGGGGCTAAAACAGAACAGTTGCAGGAATTGGTTATGTCTAGTCTAATGAAGAGAAGGATTGGTATGATAGCAATCTTCCAATATTTGAAGGGCTGTCACAAAGAAGAGGGGATCAACCTATTCTCCAAAACATCTTAGGGGAGGACAAGAAGCTTATCAAGAACTAAGGAGAAATTTCCTTACAGTGGGAACAATTAATCAGTGAAATGGCTTGCCTCCAGAAGTGGAGGGTGCTCCTTTATTAGAAATGTTCAAGAAGAGATTGGACAGCTATTTGTTCCGAATGACATATTGGGGGAGTGGACTAGAAGATTTCCAAGGTCCTCTCCAACTCTGTTGTTTTGCATTCTATGCTGTATTCTAATATTATTTGGGATAGTGGTAATTATAAGAATGAGTTATCCTTAACATAATTGTTAAAGCTGTATGTTCTCTGGCCAGAAACATTCCACAGCTTCTTTGGTTCATTATATGTCTTCTGGACAAAATAGGCCAACTCACTACGATGTACATCTTCTGAATGTTTGCACATTACATTTACATTCTGCCTGAATTTCATTCAGATAACTTTGGAATCTAATCCTGCTCTCTCTGCTAGCTTTTATCATCAGCTGACAAGAGCTCAATTATTTAAATATTGAATGAGCAACATTCATAATAGTCGACTGTGTGTTCTTGCTTCTTTTTCTTTCTTCTCAATCCAGCTGAGCCATGTGTCTTTTGTCTGTATTGGCACTTACCCTGCTTGACATCTCTAGCCCTCAAGGATGCTCCAAGCCCCAGACGCCTCACAGAAACACGTTGCGTTGGGCAATCACCTGGGACTCAGAATAATTGGAAACTCAGCTTATAGTCAGCTTCCATTCATTAAGCATTAATATTGTGTAGTAACAAGGATATCCTAAAACTTTTTGCTTCAGGGAAGCAAGGCAGGGCAAAAAAAAATATGCTCTTCTTAATGTGACTAAAACTGAGATAAAGAAACAGGTGGAAACTGGTCTTTATAAGAAAAGGCCAGCTGAATTTGCAGTTATATAAACTTTTCAGTTCATTTGGTTGTTAAACTAGTAGATTGGGATCCCTCTTATTGCTTTTAAAAACACTGTGCTTCTTTCCTTTTCCTTAGTCCCATTCCTCCAATTCAAGGTTTGTAAGCAATCAGGAATGACATGCTCCATGATGTTTATCGTATGAGTCTAATTATTACCTTAGTATTTTTGCATTTTTTCGTTGTGCATGGGGTTCAGAACTATATATACTAAGATTTTTGAAAACGAATGCTACCTTCTTGGTAATGCTGCAAACTAGGTTCAAGTAAGAGATGGCTCCCCAAATTATCCTTGGGAAAGGAACGTGATAAAAGCTCATGTTCCAGATCAGTTTCTTGCAAAATAGTGCCCTTCTGCTATGATGAAATGCTATTTCTGAAATTCTCAATCCTCATGGCCAAAAATCTAGAAGGCATCAGTGGAGAAAGCTGTATTACAAGCAGAATATCCCAAGTTTGGTTTCCTGAACTGAAAAATGTCAGTTTTCCTGAATATGCTAGTAGGTTCATGTCTCAGGAGCATGAATGAAAAAGGAAAAACATGTACCAAAATGTGTCAGGCCAAATAATAAAAAAACTATAGGCATTTGGCATTATTCCATCTCTCTTTTTTTCCCCTTCTAGTTTAGCAAAACCTATTGGCTTTCAGTTGCTTTGGTGTATTACTTTGGTACATCACTTTGGTATATCATTTGCAATGCTGCATCATTTGGTTTGAATATTTATGATAATGACCTTATACCTGCTTATTCTTGTCTGCCTGTTGTATTTTTTTTCCTGAATGGAATTATCATTTTATGAAAGATCCAAAGGTCTTCAGAACAATTTTATGGTTTCTCAAGCAAATTATTACTATCATAACTAGATAACCTTTTGCCATATTTGTAGAACAGCATGGCTCCTTTTGAATTTTCAAGGATGCCTTGGTTTACTTTGACTCCTACCCATAGAGTATATTCCATCCCACTGCTGTCTTCTGACAAGGATTGGGAACATTGTTGGCTGAGCAATTCAAATGCATGGCTGTCAGATGTCATGTTCCTTTTCAACACTTCATAACGAATGAGATACAATGGTGAAGGTACTGATTGCACCAAGACTGGAAACTATAGAAATTCGCTAGGTCAGTGTTTCTCAAACTTGACCACTTTAAGATGCGTGGACTTCAATTCCTAGAATCCCCCAGCCAGCATGTTGGTTTTAATTGTTCAGTCCAATCTCCTCATAAATTATATTCTGGGAATAAAATGAAGGAGACACCTCATGGAAGCTGCTATGAAATCTTAGAGGAAAAGCAGCTTGTAAATCCAAAATATAAATTAATAAATAAAACTCCAGCTCTGTACATCTTATTTTCTCCATCAATGTCCCAATTAAATGCAAATTAATAAGTATTGTCTTGTTAAACGAAGCACCTATACATCCTAGTCATAATCCAGCTAGGGTTACAGAGAAAATATGCAACAAAAGAAAACATACATTTTACAATAACGTTTGTTAAAATTATGTTTATATTTATGAGAAAGAAGATTTTATTTTACAAGGGCCATAAAAGACCTTAAAAGAGCTATTTACCCAAACTGAATATGATTTCTCAAGGTAGATTGAAAGTTAGTTTTAAAAAATCTCAAAACTAAATTATGTATTGCTTCCTGGAGTGACAGGGATAAATACTGTGGTTAGATAAAGTAAGCCTAATTTAATAAAATGAAGTCTCCTTTCCATATTTCTACATTATAAGAAACTCTCCACACAAACACACCCAATTTAGAGTACGTGGATTGTTTGCAAACTCTGTTAAGATATTACATTTAATCTTTAAATCCCCAAATAACTTAGGAAATGCTTTACATTATTTTTGTTGTTATGCAGATGTTCAGTCACCAAGAGTGACTTTAAAGATTTTCCCTTTGAAGATTTTCCATTCTTTCAGAAAAAGGTATTCACTTTGGTATTTTTTTTTGTCTTAATAAAAAGAGCTAAGAACAAACCTTTTCAACCCTACTTTTGAACTACCGTTAAAAAGACAATTTAATTTTGGAGTTATACTTTTAATCTATTAATTTTGGTTTTTTTGTAATGAGAATTTTGGGATACTATCTGTTACTCATCAGGGATGCCTCTCTGATTCCTCTCTGACTTTGTTGCTATCAGGTTAACAGGACTATTTTTTTTTTATTCTCAGTAGTTCATTATATATTGTGCCATGAATAATAGCACTTCTTAAACTATCTTAATATGCTTATTGTTTCTAATTGCTTAAGAAGTCTTCTTTTCCTTTCATAAGGAGGAGGAGGAGGAAGAAGAGGTGAATACAGTTAGTCCTCAATTTACAACAGTTCCTTTAGTGACCATTCAAAGTTACAATGGCACTGGAAAAACTGACTTATCACCGTTTTTCACACTTACGACCATTGCATCATCCCCATGGTCATGTGGTCAACATTTTTGACAACTTGACACTTGAAAACTAACTCATATTTATGACGGTTGCAGTTTCCTGGGTTCATGTGATCACCTTTTGCGACCTTCTAGTGAGCAAAGTCAATGGGGAAGCCAGATTCACTTAATAACTAACTGAACAACTGCAGTGATTCACTTAACAACTGTCGCAAGAAAGGTTGTAAAATGGGGCAAAACTCACTTAACAAATGTTTCACTTAACAACATAAATTTTGGGCTCAATTGTGGGCGTAAGTCGAGGACAATCTGTATATAGCTATCATGCTATATAATTATACTAATACATACATACATACACACACACACACACACACACACACACACACATATATATTCAAATTTCTTTTGCTGACAAAGAGTTAAAGAATTAAGTGGGAGACTAGAATAGCTATTTTGGGCTCATTCTGCTCTCATCAGCTAGCCACACCCTTTATGGGATTCGAACCTAGGCAGCCTGCATGTTAGGCAGTTATATTAGAACTGCAGTATAGCAGTTAAAAATACCAAGGTGCTTTGATCAGACCGGCTTGTCCGGAAGAAACTCTCTATATATATTCCCTTGGCTCGGCTGACAAAAGAGGGGAGGAGAACTGGTGGCCTGGTGGTTAATATAACTGCCTAACATGCACAGCAAAAGAAATTTGAATTTGTAATGTAGCGCAGTAGCGACTTGAGCCTGGTTAATGCCCCTAGTTTGGGGCTGCAAGGCAAAAGAGATCATAAATAAAAAAGTAGAACTGCAGTATAGCAGTTAAAAATACCAAGATGCTTTGATCAGACCGGCTTGTCCAGAAGAAACTCTCTCTATATATTCCCTTGGCTCGGCTGACAAAAGAGGGGAGGAGAGCTGGTGGCCTGGTGGTTAATATAACTGCCTAACATGCAGGCTGCCTAGGTTCGAATCCCATAAAGGGTGTGGCTAGCTGATGAGGGCAGAATGAACCCGAAATAGCTATTCTAGTCTCCCACTTAATTCTTTAACTCTTTGTCAGCAAAAGAAATTTGAATTTGTAATGTATCGTAGTAGCGACTTGAGCCTGGTTAACGCCTCTAGTTTGGGGCTGCAAACTATACCCCCCATCCAATCAGAGCACAGCCAACCCCCCATCCAATCAGAACACACCTCCACCCAATCAGAACACAGCCAAGCTCCCATCCAATCAGTTCATACCTCCACTGGCAGTTAAAAGGAAGAAACAGCTGCGATCACACATTGCTCCTAGAAGCACGAAGCCGAAGACACCAGCCTGAAGATGACGAATGGGACTTCGTCGAAACATTGCCAAGACACTTTCAATTTTACGCGGGAGAAAACCCGAATTACCAAAGACCTACATATATATATATATATGATTTGTTGGAAGCTGAAAAAGAGCTGTATTACACATGACAAAAGTCCCATAAAAATATACCCACTGTCAACACTTGATAGAACAAAGCAAAAGAAGTGCCCATTCTTGAGGACCCACCACACTTCTCATTCATTTTGATTTATTCCTTTTCACTAAAATAGTAGGTCCAATGCCAACTACTGTGTTTTCTTTTTTTCTAAAATGCAGTGTCCAGCAAGAAAACAGAATATGGCAGAGGTACCTCAAGCTGGTGCTTGCTTTCATAGTACAACTGTTGTTTTTAAGTCTCTTAAGGCATCTTTGACTGACTGATGGATCTCATTTCACCATAACTCTCTATCAGTAAATACTGCTTTGAGATCCTTCAAGCTGTCATCAGTGAAAGGATCTAACCACTTGTTTGCTGTTGGTCTGCCTTAATTGCCTTTCACTTTGTCAGGCACCAGGCCAAGTCTTCTCCATTGTCTCCTGCCTTTGTATTATGTGTCCAAAGTATTTAAACTTCAGTCTTATTATGGGTGCCATTTGGTTTTATTCCACTTAGTATTAAATAATGCTTTCTTCTTTTGACCCAAGGTATTCTCAACAATTTTATACACATGTAAAAAGCATCTCTTTTAATTTGTTCAGTCTTTTGATGTCCCAGCTCTCATAGCCACACATTACAACTTTAAAACTAAGTTGGACAATGCCAAATATCCACTCTCATAGATATCGAAGGAAGAGGGAACAGGATTTCCTCTCTGTGTCCTGCTAAACTTATAGAGGAAAGAAGAGGAAGAGGTAGAATAACAGAATAACAGAGTTGGAAGGGACCTTGAAGATCTTCTAATCCAAACCCCTGCTTAAGCTATACCAGCCAAGTGGCTGTCCAGTCTCTTCTTAAAAGCCTCCAATGATGGAGCACCCACAACATCTGAAGATCTTAGTGGGATTCTTCAGCAAGGTCTGACAGCAGATTTACATACACAACACTAAGTGTACAAAAGTGGAGTATCCTAAGGTAATATTTATCTCATGTTTAGAGAACAAGATTTTTCTCTAAAGGAGATAACTTTTTTCCTTAGATAATCATGCAAAAGAAAAATACTTCCTGACCAAGGCAATTTATTAATTTATACAATAATAGGATTAACTTTATCTTACAATGTTTTGAGCAATTGTCACTGATATGTATAGCAGGATACTGACTCTGAATTATCAGTGGCTTATTTTCAACTCTCTTTAATCTTAGGGGGAAAACAAATCTGTCCCTCTGAAGAATCTGTAAGAAAGTCTAGTCAGTGAAAAGAAATAGAGCTGATTTAGACAAGGAAGGGTTTTGCTGCAGAAAAGTGGTAGAAAATAAACACGTGTAGATACTATGGTTTTAAAGCAAAGCTCAAGAGCGTGAAAGTGTGAGTTCTCTTTGACGATAACATTGTGCCATTACTCAACTTTGCAGCTCTTTTAATAAAAAACAGAAAGCTCTTTTGTGTGACAAGAGTTTATTTATAAACAGAAAGATGTATTAATAATGCCTTCTGAACAAAAGGAAGCACGGGAGAGTCTGATCTCCCCTATGTTACCTATATTTTGCAAGATACCCTTTTATTGAACTCATCCAATTTCGTATTCAGAAACGGTATGCCTGTCACATAGCAGATCATGAAGACCTGGCCTCTGAAGATGGGTAGATGATACTGAATACTGAATATTGGCTTCCTACTTGCTTTAATGTTTCCATAGTAAGTTAACACCTCCTAAATGAATTTCTGCATCACTCCCTCTGATAAATAGCAAACTCAGATGACAGGGGAACCACATGGGGAAACACAATGGAGTTTCCCTATGGTTTAGGCAGGCAAAAGTAAACAAGGAAACAACAACAACAACAATAAAAAAACAAATAAATGGCTAAGGGAGCAACCCTCTATCCACTTAGCAAAAACAACTCCCTGGTGAAGACTGAGCAAGTCTTTTTTACAACCAACCGCTGCATAGATATGCCTCAGAGACCTCTTTTTTCCTCCACACTTTGATGAAAACACTTTCATTTTATAACCGACCCATGAATGAGGCAGCTTTAAGTGTTAAAGCAGGGTTTTTCATCCTATTTCAATACTGTCCAAAGGCAGTTTCATGGGGTATAAGCACTTTTAAGCTTTGTCATAGAAGGAAGTTGAGTGAGCGCAGCAACTGGCAACAGAGAAACAGGAAAGGGATTGGCAATTGGATAACAAACTTCAGACTTGCAATAGTTGTGAATATCTGTAGCTCAGGTATAGGATGAGGGTAAAGGTTCGTTCTCCAAGCTTGTGGGTTGGTTTCCGAAAGTTTCATTACCAGGCTAGGTAACATCTTCAGCAGGCTGCATCAGTGCTCTTTGGTTTATAAGGGCTTCAGGTGTGGGTGTGTCAAGTGAGGGTCTTGTGATGGGTCAGATGTGAGTCATCAGAGAGAGAGAGAGAGAGAGAGAGAGAGAGAGAGAGAGAGAGAGAGAGAGAGAGAGAGAGAGAGAGAGAGAGAGAGACTTAAAAACCAGGATCCATGAACACTGGCTAGCAGTCAAATGCCATAATCCCAAATCCCTAATCGCTACCCACACTGACACCAAACAACACCAGTTCAATTGGAGCAACACTAAAATCATCAGCCATGCTATCACCTGCCATGCTCGTGAGTTCATGGAACCCTGACACTCCACAAGCAATTCCATGAATAGACACATTGATCTACAACCAGCCTACAAACCAGCCTCTCTCTGATGACTCACACCTAACCCATCAGAAGACCCTCATTTGACACACCCACACCTGAAGCCCTGATAAACAGAAGAGCACTGACACAGACATCCCCTAAACATTGCTGAAGATGTTATCTTCAAACGAAATGTTTGGAAACCAACCCACAAGCTCGGAGAACGAACCTTCACCCACAAACTTCAGACTGACAGAGCTGTCTGCTGGTTGAAGAGCACTTCAGCTCAGCACCGGGGAAAGGCCGTAAGATTAGTGAGGATTCGTTGGGAGAAATGGGAAAGGAGGTGGGGCAGGTCAAATATTCTGGTTGGAAGAAATAGCTGGCTAAAATCTTAAACAAGAATATAGGAAGCTTTAGCATTTTCTTACAGTCTCCCTTTCTTTACTTCCCAATGGTTGTATCTGCCCAGGCAGATTAGATTAGATTAGATTAGATTAATCTGTCTAATCTGTGATTAGAAAACACTAACCAATGCATATTGCCAACTCATATCTTTAAACATATCATCATCTGAGTTTAGAGTTTAGATTTTGTGTTGTAGTAAGAAATAGAAGGAGGAAGGTGTGTTGAATATGTTTGCTGCCTTGAGTTATTTATAAATAATAAAGGTGGGATACAAATTAAATAAATAAAATAACTGTATGTAGCCCAATCACCCAGTTGGTGGCTTGCCATTAGACTGTTCAACTAAAGACATATTATTATCAAGGAATTTATACCTGGAATCAGAGCCCAGGAGAACAGTAACTAGCTCAGTACTTTTACAATTGGTAGGTATACTCTGCAGGTAACCTCATCTAACATCAATAGCCATGGAGCCGGTGGCTATAAGAAAGTCAGTTTGGTACAGTGGCTAAAACATTCATTTAGGACTAGGGAAACCTAGTCTATCCCATCCCCAACCTCAGAGATTTATGCATCGAGTCAGTATAAACATGTAGTGATGCTTTTGAAAGAGCACTATTGAGATACGTTTTTTAAAGCAAAGTAGAGAATATGTGCCAAATTATTCATCCAACTAGCCCTACAAATCTGGGAATATTAAGCTTTTCCCACAATTTAGAGGCAGACATTTTCTACAAATATCATGTGCTCAAAATAGGTTCTGCCTGGCAACATTCCTCAGAGTTAAACATAAAAGACAGATCACAGGAAACATATAAAAGTGGTAAGCAACCAGTGTTGCAAAGATTAAACTATTGATTTAAAAAAAAAAAAATCACATAGGACAGTTTTTAGAGAAATAAAAACTAAACATTTATGTAACCACTTTATCTTTTTTCATTTTAATTTATTTGACTGACTAAACAATTATCATGTTTTAATGGTACTTTATAATTCTCCATGCCTTCTTTTTCTTTATCCCTGTTTCTTTCTCTCTTCCCTCTTCTCTTGCCATCTTCAATTTCCTGTCAAATGGGTCAATATTTAAGCGAACAAAATAATTTCAAACTGTCCCTTTAAAATTGCCATCATTTTTCTTCCTCAGTTATTCTTTAATATCTTACAGTGTGGATAGGTAACTCATAAATTGAATTACTACTTTGAAAGAACATAAAATTAAAGAAGTAGTATATATGACAGGAACGGACCCTAAATGTTATTTCGTATTCTAGCTCTGGATACAAAATGTTGAGATGATTTTCTTTCCAGAATGCTATACTTTCCATTCTAGCCCACTGTTCTTATGTTTACAGAAATATCTCTCTCCAGTAGGCCCTTTTCCCACATTCCATATGTTGATGGGAGCTCCCAACGTGGTTCGGCCATCTGAAGTCCCTTTGAGCATCCCACTTCCCCAGCCTTTTCCTAGCTTTCTCTTCCAACACCCTTCCTACTCCACTTTCCTCTGGGCCTCAGGCTGCCAATAGCACCCACCTAGTTCTTCCACCCTCCCCCAAATTTTATTCTCTTCCTCCTCATTCTGCTTCTTACCATCTATTTTCAAGTCAACAGCCACATTGTAAAGGCAGAGTGGTAAACCAGGTGGCTGAGCATCAACAACTGTAGATGCCTCAGAATACCATTTTAAACTGTTTCCCCAACTCGTTTGAACCAATCAGACGCTGCCTTTTGCAATGCCCAGGTTCTTCCCATCCTATAGCATCTCATCTGACATCCATATTTTTAGATGGATATTTAACAGGGAAGCTGGCATACCTATATTGGCTGATGCAGGAGAAATCATATATGCAGTGTCAGTCTGATCAGGATTACAGCCAAAGGCAATAAACTGGCTGCCAGTTCACTGTGTTACCCTTCAACATTTACAAATGAGAATCGGGACATGCTGGTAATTCCTCAATTTCATACCGTGGCTTATGTTTGTGCCCTTTGCCCCACACTTACATATTGCTGAGGGCTCTGCTTTGCTTTCATATACTGTATTTGTTGACTCTGCAATTGGTGTTCCCCTACCTATTTGAAAGACAATTTAAAAAAAAAAAAAAATAGAATTGCTCTTTCAGCCAGAGATCAGTATTGAAAAATGCATCTCTGACAATGTCTTATCCACACTTCATAATATATCCCAATTGTTGCAATTCAGTAAAGAGCAGATGTGGATTAAATGACAGCATAGCATTCAGGGTACCTGGACAGACAATAGACAAGGGAGAATCTGGTCCCCACTCTAGCCTAATAATGTAAAAAATTTCCCCTGTCCAGTCGTGTCCAACTCATTTCCGTTTCCTAGCTGAAGGAGCCAGCATTGTCCGAAGACATTTCCATGTCATGTGGCCGGCATGACTATATGCTGAGTCACATGGAATGCTGTTAGCTTCCCATCAAAGTGGCTCCTATTTATCTACTTGCATTTTCATGCTTTCAAACTGCTAGGTGGGCAGGAGCTGGGGCAAGAATAGGAGCTCACCTTATCATACAAACATGGGTCTTAAACTGCCAACCTTCTGGGCAACAAGCCCAGCATATTAACTGCTAAGCCACC
This sequence comes from Azemiops feae, assembly GCA_023970755.1. NCBI lineage: Eukaryota > Metazoa > Chordata > Lepidosauria > Squamata > Viperidae > Azemiops > Azemiops feae. Next base: position 289,292 of record JALGBA010000212.1, on the reverse strand, counting down.
AAGCTCTTAGCCTAATACCAATAGCAATAGCACTTAGACTTATATACCGCTTCACAGTGCTTTACAGCCCTCTCTGAGTGGTTTACAGAGTCAGCCTATTGGCCCCAACAATCTGAGTCCTTATTTTACCGACCTCGGAAGGATTCAAGACTGAGGATTCAACCTTGAGCCAGTGAGACTCGAACTGCCGAACTGCTGGCAGTCGGCAGTCAGCAGAATTAGCCTGCAATACTGCATTCTAACAACTGTGCCATCACGGCTCTTATAAGAGACCTTCCTTATTAGGACTCAAAGAAGCAGTGATAGACAATCCTGGCAAAACCATATTGATGGAGTCACAGAGTAGAAAGAAATTGAGCAATAACAACAGAATCAACGCTAGCCTTGACCTCTTAAGTAAAAGGGTAAAACCTCTTGTCCTGTCATTCTACTGATCACCTGATGATGAAAGACAAGGCAGAGGAATCTTTTGATTGAACCATTAATGAAATATGTACAAACAGTGATGGAGCCTGCAACAATAAGTCCCTAATTTTTATGGTGCTTTATAGTGCTGCTGAAGCTCAAATCATGTCTTATGAGACACAGGCCTAGTCAAAAAAAAAGGGGGACCTACTAAATGTAAAAATGAAAAGTAAAGCAGATGTTATGTTTGCTTTTGATATATTAAGATATTTCTGTTTAGATTATTAACACTGTTTGAGAGGAAGTGTGGGCCATGTCATTAGGTTGTCTTCCCTACTGGATCCCCATCAGGCTTAGTATTGGCAACACTATCCATGTGCTAGGAATGCTACAGCTACAGAAAAGATCCTGTTGTATGTACAGAGCATCTCACCATTTTCACTTACAGGATGTGGTAGAGCCACAGGAGTGGAGAGAGGGCCATCAGGCAGAGATGAGAAGAGGAATGTCACTTGGGTCTTCCCAGAGTGGGTGAACTGAAACACTGACTAACTATCAAGCTAGGGATGGAGAATCATTTCTCCACTGAGCCCACATTTCTTCTTAGAAGAAACAGGCGGAAGCAAACCGTAGTGTTTTCTGACACCCCCAACTCTCTCTTTACTTTTCAAGTAGATATGGGTGAGTAGTTCATCTTACACTGACCCCTTGCAGAGAGATCTTCAAATAAGGCTAAGGATCACACTGAAATTCGTTCAAAGGTTGCTCTTCACTGCTGATTCCTATTCTAAACACAAGCCTCACATTCTAACCTCCGAAGCTGGATTTCTCCACTTGAGATCAGTGTATGATAGGAATTGAGGCAATTAAAAATGCACATATTCAGAACACGTTTTTCAGTGCCATGAATTTCAGGTTGAGTTCTGCCAGGGTATTCTGTGCCATGTTTGCTGATGACCAGGGAGGAGTAGGCAGGAGACTTTATTACTATTATGTCAGCCCTGGAAAATGAAGCCAAGAATTCAGCTGTTCATCTTTTCTGAACTGGTCAAACTATTCATCTCAGACATCATAACATTTCCTATGTCCTTTACATAGCAAAGCAATAATTTAAATTAATGATTTAGCAGGCATCCACAGGAATCTTAAATGGGAGCTTTTAGGATGGCAGAATCTGGACGGAATTATTTTCTTTCTTTCTTTTCTTCCTTCCTTGCTTACTAACCACCAAGACAGACACTCACAATTTTTGATTAAACGCTAACCCTTGTGAGAATCATCAATATAAAGGATGAAAAATGCAAGCCAGCTTTGCAGAAATTCATTAAGCACTGTACCATAGATGATTGCAGGTGCACGTTAATGAATTACATGACTATCGAAATGCAATTAAATGCAGCTGCATATGTTTACAAAACTACAGAACCAAATTACAGGTATCGCTGGCATCCATAATTCATCCATAATTGACAATTTTCATATTACCGGAATAAGGAATCAAGTCATGCAGATGATTACTGTATTTGCCTTTCAGCACTGGAGACTTGGAGGCTCATTTCTTATGCAGCACCATAAATGAAATAAATTGCAGGCTTCCAGGTTAGGATTGATGGGAAAGTAAATGCGCCACTGAAAGTCAGATTCAGCATCCTTTCACCACCCCCAGCCCCGTCTGGGTATGGTTAAAATGTGCTCATCCCTAAATGCTTTTGAGCAACATAGTGGGACTAAGCTAACATACGACTGACAATCTTTGTTGGTATGGCAAGGTTTTAGCTGTTTTGGAACTGTTGGCGAGACCATTGAAAGTCATTTGTGCTGTTTGAAATTGTTCTGCCGGCAGCAATATCTGACTGCTGGCACAGCGACGGATTCTATTGTAAATCAGGGCTGTTTCCAAAGGAGGCAGAGGAGGAGAGGTCCTGGGGCTTATGGAGTGAAGGAACTGGATGAGGCTGTCGGCAGGCCCAGAGGAAGAGAGAGAGGCTTTTGAAGGAGCTGGAGGTGGTGGCAGTGTGCTCCAGGGGCAAACAGAAGCAAGGCCCCTTTAAGGAAAAGGTGGAAGAGACAGGATCAGAAAAAGAAAAGGAGGCGAGGTTGTTCTGCAGGAATACAAGCTAATTCGAGGGCTAATCCACACGGAGCTCCATTTCCATCTGTCCTGTTTGCCATCGTTCGCTCCCTAGAGACTAAAATGGACGATCTGAAACTTGAGCTGACCACGAACAAGGAGTGTATATCAGAGGTTGTGACCCTTTGAGAGTTGTATGCAACGAAATTTCATTTTGATGTATGCTGATTGGTGTACATTCAAAATGACAGTAAAGTTATTATTTTATTTTATTTTTTCAATCACATCCATATCACTTCTTGCATAACGGTTAGAATTCAGGCCTTCCAGTGATATTTGCAAACTATTCTCGGGAAACAGTATATCCCAACTTTCCTCTCTTTCACTTTTTCTTTTCCAACTGCAGGTTGAAAACATTTCAGCAGCTCACTCCAGGTAGTCCTTGACTTAAGACCGGTTACTTGGCAACCGTTCAAAGTTATAAGAGATCCCCCAAAAGCTACTTGTGATCCTGTTATGAAGTTACAGCTGCTGCAGCACTCCTGTGGTTATTTGCCCTTATGTCCAACTGCAGGGACACTGGTCTCCCATCATACCACCCCACCAGGTCTCTGCAGGCCTTGGGTCTATTTCTCCCCCCCCCCACTGAGTCACTACAGGCCTTGGCCCTCTCTTTGTCCCCCCCATTACCCATTCCTAAGATTCCATAGCAACTGGAGTTAGAACTGCTAGCTACAAGCCAGCCAGGACTTCCTGTGCTCTCACTGCAAATACTGGGGGGGGGGTGCATTTGACAGCAGACAGGTGATATCCTCTCCCCATGCTAAGGCTCACTAACCACTGAACAGAATAGGACATGAACTGCATTTGTTCAATCCAGCATCTGTTCCAAGGGCAATCAGGTGAACCCAGGCCTTCCCTGTCTAGCCTAGCTTTGGATGAGAGGAAATATTTGAACGTTTCCATCCTTTGCCCATGTAGATTCACTTCATCCTCCGAAATATAAGTAGGGCTTCCTTATTTTGTGTGTTTGTTTCAAAAGATGGCCTTGCCTTTCCATCGAAGAAAGAGTGTTAAAAGAAAGCAGGATGGGTGAAACACTGGATGATTTGCACAGGATGTGCTATGGGTTGGGTGCCTAGAAAGGAAGGATGTATAAATGGAAGTCCAACTGATGCTATGTTTGGGGCTGCTGGAGTCCAATCAGCATGACCATGGATGGAGAAATTGGATGATCACCAAACTCCTCTGATTCCTCCTTCTCTTAGTGTGATTCCATTACTACCACCAATGTGATGTGTTTTTTTTCCCCATTCTTCCTCCCCCCCCCATTCTTTTTCTCCCCATTCATTTCAAATGGAGCCAAAAGCCTTGAAAATCAAACAAGATTCAATTCCCTACACGGTGCAGGATTAAGCTGCTCTCAGAACACAGCGAGATCGATGAAGAGTTTAGCTTCGTTTTTATTTTTGTCCTCAGGATTCCTTCCTATTTCATTTTTTTCTGGGAAGAAACAAAGACTTGGGGTTGCACTTAGCAATTCTGTTGGATGCTGATAGAACACAGCCAGCCCTCACCCTCAACTGCCGAGGGGAAAAGAAAATAAATTGCCACCTTTAATTAAGGTTCCTACATCCTGGAAGTAGGACGCTTTACCAACTCGACTGAGTTTCTAAATGACAGAATACAAATCTGTTTGGTGCAGATGGTTTTGGCTGACCGCAGCCTATCTGTGACACTGAGGAAAGCAGTCATGCCTTTTGCTCCAGTGTATAAAGAAAAAAGAAAGCTTCTGTGGCCATATTTCACCACTGACAGGCCCTATGTCTCTCTCTCTCTCTCTTTTTTAAAAAAAGGAAACACTCATCTATCCTAATATTCTAGCCCTAGCAAATAATAAAAATCAATCTTTATATTTCTGCGAAGATCATCCATATTATTGCCCCATACCTATAGAGATAATTTGCATTCTCTTTCCATTTCCATTAGCATCATTAATAGCTGGTCGTTCAACCTGTTTGTAAACAGCTCCATTTGGTGTAGAAGTTTTTCGAGGCCTCTTTGTCTTCATTACTGTGCATAAGTGAAAGAAGTTGGAGGTCGTCCCTGCTGCCATTTTTTCAAGGCTGAGTACATACATGTGTACCTTGTGCTGTGAATTCAAGTGAGCATGCACATACAACTGTACATGTACAGATGCACATTTCAGGGCTCTAGCTTTTTGCAGTTTATTTGTTTCCTTATAGTCTTGTCATTGATCAAAAGGGAAATTGTAATAGTTCAGTGTATTATGTCTAAGGATATTTACTCATGCAGTATGGGTGTATTACTATTGAGCTTCTCATCTTTTCTACTACCTTCTCTTATTGGTATCATTATTATGATTATTATTACTTTGTTGTTTTGTATGTGCACTGAGGCTTATGCACCAGAGACAAATTCCTTGTGTATCTAATTGCACTTGGCAAAATAATTCTATTCTGTTCTATTCTATTCTATTCTATTCTATTCTATTCTATTCTATTCTATTCTATTCTATTCTATTCTATTCTATTCTATTCTATTCCATTCCATTCCATTCCATTCCATTCCTCTTGTTGATATCTACAAACACTAGGAGAAGAAGGGAAAAGAAGAAGACAATATTTCAACAAATTCTAGAATGAAAGCATATCAAATTCCCTGCAGGTATTTCTGCTCTATAGACAAACAGCTACTGAGAATGCAGACACAGAGGGTATCGTTCAGGAGGGAATTTGTCTGTTTCCCCCCATCAAATGTTTAGCTCTCTCACTGACTTCCCACATATGGTGTATTTCATTATACCATGCCTCTTAAATGAACTTCCTCCACTGAAAAAAGTGGCACATCTGAAACAATGAACAGATCTACCTGTAATTAATTGCTCTACCTCCCCCTTTTGCTTGATGTTTGATGTACATTACTTGATGTTTTTTCTAATGCAGGAAAGTTATTTTTTTTTAAGCTAAGGGCACTCTGGTGCTTTGAATAATGCACCAGGCACCACACTCCAAAAAACAGCAGGACCAAACAAAAACTACATTCAATTCCACTTTAATTAAAATGGATGAATCACAGTTAATACCATATTTACCCAAAAGGAAGATTGAACATAAGATAACACCTCCCCCTGTTCCTGAAAGAGGATTAGAGAGAAAAAGAATCTTATATCGTAATATATTCTTAGTAAAACTGGCAATCCCTCTTCCCACCCATTTTAAGAGAAATAATTTGTGGGAGGAGAAAAAAAAAAGATTTAAATCTTCATTTCAGTAACTACAGTGTCATTGCTTCCCACATATATTTAAATTATGTCCCCTTTCTTGACAGATTAAAAAATAAAAATGGATTAAAAGAATTTGTGGGGGCTCCATCAGTCACACCCCAGGCATTTTGAAAATGCACAGAGCAGTATTTTTCAAACCTGACTATTTTGAGATTTATGGATTTCGACTCCCAGAATTCCCCAGCCAGCTATGGGAATTTCAGGAGTTAAAGTCCATACATCCTAAAGATCCCAAGGTTGAGAAACACTGGCATAGAGGATAACCTCTGAGGCTTGGGTCTCATACCCTCATACCAAATATAGGCTACACTGCTTTGAAGATCCACCAATCGTTCATGCAATTCTGCCTGCAGCTGTGTAATAGAAAAGAGATTGGGGCATTCAGGCGGTTAATAGCAACAGGGAAGAAGTAATCTGGAGAAGTTTAAGGCCTTCCCTTTTCCCAGTAGAAGATTGCTCTTTCTCTGCTAATAATATGGCAGTGGGGAAGGAGAAGAAATAGTATTCGTCAGAATTATGTTCCATCTTTTCCCCCCAAATCCCTTTCCCTCGACCAATAAAAAATGGTAATTGTTTATTTGGTCAAATAAATAATAATGCGGTCTGATAAAGTGTTTAAATAAATTTCTCTAAAAACTGTCCTAGGTGAAAATATTTTTTTTAAAAAAACAACAACCCACAATAGTTTGATATGACGAAAAAAAATAAATTGCCAAAGTTCCCATATCCTTAGGTGTACTGCTGCCAATATTGCTTGCTTATTCTATTGGTAAAGTGTAGGGTTGAAAAGAAGGGTCCTTGATGCGCTCTGAGATTGTTTTCTTGCAGATGTTTCATTGCCCAAATTAGATACTGTAACATTATCGTGCTCTGATGATGTTACCTAATTTGGGTAATAAAACATCTGTAAGAAAACAACCAAGCTCAAAGAGCACCAAGGACCTGTAACTTACTCTGTTCCTTGCCTTCTTTCCCTTCTTGCACACTCTCTTGTACAAATATTCATCTTGTGCACCAATTATGGCTTCTCCTGGCTCAAAAGGTCTTGCTCACTGTTACTCATACTTTAGTCACTTTCCATTTGGATTACTGCAATGTGCCGAATGTAGAATTGCCTTTGAACAGGGTAGCAGTTATGGGCACCAGTCAATTTATCTATGTAACAACTCTGCTTCAAGAGACACGCTGGCTACCATATGTGTTTCTTCATACAACTCAAAGAATATTATCTTCTTCAAAGCCTCTCATGTTTTAGAATCTGCCTACTTTTAACCATTTTTAACATGAAACCATTAACAATTTCTAATACGAAACCATCTAACATGAAACTATAAGTCACTGAAAGAGACTTATGGAGTGTCATCTGCTGCGCCGTGGTGGCGCAGTGGTTAGAATGCCGTACTGCAGGCTACTTCTGCTGACAGCTGACTGCCTGCAGTTCAGCAGTTTGATTCTCACCGACTGTAGGTTGACTCAGCCTTCCATCCTTCCGAGGTTGGTAAAATGAGGACCCAGATTGTTGGGGGCAATAGGCTGACTCTGTAAACCTCTTAGAGAGGGCTGTAAAGCACTGTGAAGTGGTGTATAAGTCTAAGCGCTAGTGCTATCACTATCTAGAATTCAGAATTGATTTGCTCCTTCCCCCATTTTTTTTTCTGGCATCAGCTTTCCCCAGCCTTTTGCAAAGCTGCTAAGACCTGACTTTTTCAGGGGGTGAGCTTGCTTAGTTTTTTCCTGAGAGTGAAGGTTGCATGCTGCAAAATGGGAAGCATAAATGAATGAATGAATGAATGAATGAATGAATGAATGAATGAATGAATGAATGAATGAATGAATGAATGTAGAGCTTAGCTCTCAGTGTGGCGGATGTTGTTATTGGAAATCCAGATTGTTACGAATATTATGAGAGTGTTTTAATATAGTTGGTGATAGATATGTAAGCCATTTATGATTAGGTCTAATTGAAGTGGCATAACATAAATAAAATGAACCAACCTCATCCAGTTTCTTTCTAATCCCTTTCCCTTCTAAAACATAATCTATCCTCTTCTTTTTTGCATCATAGTTATCTTATAAAGGCCACTCTCCCCCAAATATCCCTAGAAGCAGAAATAGCTTTCATCAGCTAAAATTACTTGAGTGTCACGGACCATAGACAGAGACATAGAGGTACATATTCAGATCAGTTATAAAATACAGAATTTGCTACATGAGAATTTGTAGAGGGAACATCTGTTTTTTTTATATACTACTTGCAGTGAACAAGAGGAAAGATGTGCTTAAGAGATTATGTTAAAATCTACAGAATAACAAAAGAAAGCGATGCCCTGCAGTTGAGCTTCAGTCCAGCTGACTTCATGGATGCCACTGTGCTGTTGTTGTTGTTTTTTGGCAAAAGTACAAAACATTTGCCTTCTTCTGGGATGTATAGCAATACATGAATGACAAAAATATGTATTATTACAATAAAAAGAGCTGCTCTTTCTCCCTCTGGAGACTATTCATTGCACATAAATAGGCAAGCATTTAACCTTAAGGGCGGGCTGGGGGAGGGACCTGCACATGGTAAGCTTAAACAGCAGGCTAATTCACATGCTTTGGTGCGAGTACCTGAGAGGTACATACAAAGCCCTGTCATGCTCTGATTGGAGGGGAAGCCCCATTGGGGGGGAATTGCCGCCATATAAGAGTTTCACGCAAATAGAATGGAATTTGTGCAGTGGCCCCAGTCACTGCGAACTAGGCGAGTTATCTGTGCTATAGAGAAAAATGAAATAATTGCACAAATAGCTAAAAATTTTGACATCATTGAGAAACATCTGTTTTAAATAACATGGATGATCTTACAGAAATATAAAAGTAAGAGAGAAGCAACAAGGGAAAGCAAATATTCCTGAATGTATCGACAAACATTTCCTTTTCATTAACTAAAAGTATAAGGTGTAATAGCAAATTCCAAATAATGTCCATAGATAATAGACTCAGGCATTACAAAGCTAGAGAGTTAAATAAACAAACCTTGGGAAGAAAAGAGAGGGGGGAAAATAGAAAATGAATCTGTTCATATGTTTTACATAAACAGAAATGAAATTTGACAGCAGTAATTGATAAACACTTCATATTTACTAAGCATTTTCAAAGTTACAGAATATTGACAATTCGAAGCCTCGCTCATAACTTTTTCCCTTCCAATTTTAAGATTTTCATGATATTGATTGTTTGATTGATGAGATTTGGAGGCCACTTAACCACAAAATGACTCTGGGAAAAAAATCAGGAAACAATAACAAGGAAGACAATAACTAGAAAATTGTCATGTGTCCAGACAGCAGACTTCCTCAAATAGAATATATCACCGATGCCTGAAAAAACAGCCAAGATTTTAAAAACTCCGAGCACATCATCAGGGTATTACATGGATTTCTGAGAGAATATTGCTTTTTACATTTTATCAAATGCTCACAATTTGTTAAATTGTCACCACATAAAATATAGTTCAGAGAAAATCAGAAAATTGATGCTATCCATTCAGAAATGTGCCGTATGAGAAATTCTCAAATTTTGTACAGTTAAAGTATTGTACAATGTTTCTCAACAATGTTTTTACAGCAATGTTTCTCAACCTCAGCAACTTTAAGGCATGTGGGACTTCAACACCCAGAATTCCCCAACCAGCATGGTGGCTGGGGAATTCTGGGAGTTGAAGTCCACACAACTTAAAGTTGCTGAGATTGAGAAGCACTGTACTGTAGGAATAAGCAGTTTCTGCTGAAATTGAATATGGAAGGACAAGACCTCTTCTGAATTCTAAGATGAACCTAGAGAGAATGTTCAGTGAATAGATAGGCACATGTTTTTTACCCATGAATATATTTGGAATTTTGAGGGAATATCATGGACAATTTCTCAAAATGGCTGACATGGTGGAAGTATCTACCAGAAGATAAAGCACTGAAATTTTTCCTAACTGAACCCACTCCAAGAAGCCAATAAAAATTCTACAGCAGTATTCGAGAGGAAAAAAAAAACCTGCTTTATTATTTCCTAAGAATGCATAGAGTGCCAATGAAGTCAATGCATTTCTTACCAATTAAAATTATATTGAATACTGTGGCCCTCAAAGCCCTATGGAGTAGATTTCCTTCCCCCCATTTATTTTTTTGCAGAGGCTTCCAGTAACCATTTCATAACTTAAAATTCCTGAAAGCAAATATAAAATGTGTTTCTGGCCCCTGCTCATCATGCTTTCCAAAGTCAGATGCAGCCTTCGAGCTAGCAGAAGTGATGCACTATTCCCCTTCTGTGTCTTGGCCTCTAATTAAACCTAAAAATACACAAGCAAAAAAACTCTGTATCTTGCTCCTTTGTTTACTCCCATTTCCTCCACTCCCTTCCCATCTGTACTTGTTGAATCTTAGAGCACGGGTGTCAAACTCGCCGCATCACATGACGTGTCGCGACGTATCGCGACTTTTTTGCATTGCCGGAGCTGGGGTGGGCGCGGCCTCCGCATGATGCAACCGGCCTGCAGGCCAGCAGTTTGACACCCCTGCTGTAGAAGAAACCTATTATCTTTGCTGATATTATATAAATAACAGTAAACAATATGATCAGCACTAGAGATGAAAGAATTTTACTATGGATACAAGCATCCAAGCTACAAGATCTTATGAAATTGCATATGAGGAAACTGGTGAGAGTCTAAAATCTGGACTGCCACATTTCTTCTATACTCTTTGAAAAAGCCCTGTTTTGTACGCTTGATAGCAGCTGAATAGGGCACAACAATGAGCAAGTACTCTTAGGAGTACTAACTGAGGCAGGACCTTACAGTCATTTTGTGGGGTCCTTGGTCTTCTCTGAGCTTGGTTGTCTGCTTGCAGATGTTTCATTATACTGGTATCTATAAGCAAACAACCAAGCTCAGACTCAAGCTATTCTCCAAAGCACCTGAAGGCAGGACAAGAAGCAATGGATGGAAACTACCAAAGAGAGAAGCAACCTAGAACTAAGGAGAAATTTTCTGATAGTTAGAACAATTAATCAGTGGAACAACCTGCCTCCAGAAGCTGTGAATGCTCCAACACTGAAAGTTTTTAAGAAGAGACTGGACAGCCATTTGTCTGAAATGGTATAGGGTTTCTTGCCTAAACAGGGGGTTGGACTAGATGACCTCCAAGGTCCCTTCCAACTTTATTATTATTATCATTATTATTATTATTATTATTATTACTACTACTACTACTACTACACAGGACTAGATAATGTCTTCAATGCTAAACGACAGAGGCGTACTACTGTTTATATACAGTAGCCTGCCTGTCAGTATTTGTGGAAGAGTTTTTTCCTTGGTAGTTCCTTGATTAGGTTACTTAATTGTTTGTATGAGATGGTAATTCCCTGATTAGGTATTGTTTACTGCTTGTTTGTTAGTGTTAATCCCTGTTTATCTGAGTGTTGATTGTTGGTGAGATGTTCTGGTCTTTTGTTTCCTATTTAGCTTTTTTGTTGTCTCTTTTGAACGATGTGAAAAAAATGGCTTATCCCTATCTGCCTGTTGATGGCTAATTTGTCTGAACCAGAATTCCCTAGTGTTTTTGGATTTACCTTAGGTCTTGGATGCTCAAAGTTTCCCAGTTGAAACTATGTGAAATTAAAAAGTTTTCATTGTGTCTTCTGACTAATAATTGGTATTCACGGATGCACTCTGCTAGTCTTCTGTTTGTATGTCTTACATAGTGGCTATTACAGCTTTTATACTATATGTTGTAGATGACTCCTGTTTTTATTTCTTGGATTACTGGGTCTTTAATTTACTTAAGATGTTTTGGAGGGTTCTAGTTGGTTGTGTGCCCTGTTGTTATAATAGTCTATGGGTGGTTTCTGATATGTTTTTGATATTATCCTTTACATAACTTGTATTAGTTGTGTTATCGTGGGTTGAGTGTTTGATAAAGCTGTGTGCTATTTAGTTTGCTGGAAGTCATTGTATAGGCAGTTTGTTTTCTTTTTCTGATGTTCTGCAGCAATGCATATGTCTGAATAATGCTTTTTCACAGCTATTTTTGTGGAAGGTTGAGTTTTTATTTTGATAGTGAAGCACTTGATTAGTGTGGGTGACTTTGCAAAAGACTTGCATTTCTAATTTGGCACTGTTTATTCTGCTGGTGATGATATCCAGAAAGGGTAGTATGATGTTGTTTTCTTCTTCCTTTGTGAATCTTATTCTTTTGAAGATGATGATTGTTTATTTCATATGTTTTTTTCTAGTTGTTCCTTTTTTATTACGATGGTGTCATCTATATACCAGTTCCATACCACAGGTTGTATGAATGGGAGTGCTATAATTTCTAAACACTGTACTATAATCTCTGCTATGAGTCCTGAGAGTGATGATCCCATGGCTGTTCCTGTAAGGACCTGCCTCAATTTCCCCAGCAAGAAAGCAGAACTCTTGAAACTTGCATCATTTCAAAAGGAACTTTTATTGGCAGGTACAGACAGCAGGAAAGCTAGGCAGGATCTGAGGGCTTCCTGCCTGACTCAATAGGTAAAACCTGCAAAATAATAACCCCATCCCAACTGCCCATCCGGTCGTTTCAAACAGGTCAATCCATAGGTGACACCGAGCTGTGGGAAACAACCGATAAGGCGCCTCTCTCAAGGTTGTTAGATCTTCACTGTTTCCTCCCTCCGCACTGAGATAAGGCAGATGGCCCCGAGGCATTCCTTTCACACCCCGAGAAGGACACATCAAAGCAGACAGAGGAAGCGTTCTACATGCACTACAAAGCCCCCTGGCATCCCTCCTTCTCCCATAGGAGAATGGCAGAACCTGAACAGTTTAAACACTGAGAATATGAGGAATTAATAATTGAGGGTTCTGACAGTTCCTCTGATTTGTTGGCATATTTGTCCATTAAATGGCTTGTTTGTTTGTTTGCATTTTCTGAACATGGAGAAATGCTTTCCTCCTAAAATGAAAGAGGGACATGTCTCCCCACTATAAACCATTGACTCATGATTTATAATTTCATATACATTCATAGTGATTGTATGGATTATGATTGTGGTGCTGGTGATATTTTATTGGGTTTTTCTTTCATTTTAAGCAGAACCAGCAACCACACGGGTTAGCTAACTACCATTTTGCACTTGCCACAATAAGCTGATCCTAGAACGATGTGATAAATTTGGCATGTAGAGGAGGTGAAAATGGTGACCACAAAATGATCGTGGTGATGATGGTTTTGATTTGAGTATTATTTGACAAACATGGCAAACAGTTTTTTTTCTCTAAAGGAAGAGGGTTACTTAGCAAAAGAGCCATCTCAAATACCTTCTGAAAAGTTTTGGCTCAGTTCTTATTAGTAAAGAGAAAGTAAGTAGCTTATTTTTGATTTTGAGTTGTGACAGCTGTATTGAAAAGTAACTAGGATGTCTGTTGCTCTATAAATAATAAAAAGGCAAAGTGTATATGTTAGGCAGTGACAGGCCTCCTTAATGCTTTATTTAGATGAGCATGCAAATACTTTTTTTTTTTTGCTATTGCATTCCCCTCTTCCACAATGCCAAATTTACTACATAGACTCATTAGCACCAGTGATGAATATTGGATGATCAGCATTTGTTTTATGCTGTGCATTCAGATTGTAAGCCAACTGCACATGTCCTGAATAATATCCAGATCCCTCCAGATTCAATGACCCTGAAGAATTGTTTCTGTGGAGCAAAAACTCCATCCCAGCTGAATTTGCTTATAGCAATGCTTCATTTGATAACCACTCAGCAGGAAAGAATGAGACAGGTGTCCTGAGGAAAACATTAGAACCATTTTAAAAATTAGGTTAAAGTGAAACAGTCCTGTGGACAGAATGGGGGGGGGAAGAGGAGGCATGGAGGAATCTGGCTGCATACTTTTTATATATAGTGAGGAAAAAGGATAACACCTTTGTTAATAATGGAATAACAGAGTTGGACGGGACCTTGGAGGTCTTCTAGTCTAATTCCCTGCTCAAGCAGGAGCCCCTATACCACGGGTGTCAAACTTGCCACGTCAACTGACGTGTCGCAATGTATCAACTCTTTTTGCATTGCCTACAATGGGGTGGGCGCGGCTTTGGTATGATGAAACTGGCACGTGGGCTGGCAGTTTGACACCTCTGCCCTATACCATTTCAGATAAATGGCTGTCCAATCCCTTTTTAAAAACCTCCAATTTCTGAAGGCAAGCCATACCACTGATTCTGTCAGGAAATATCTCCTTCATTCTAGGTTGGTTCTCTCTTTGATTAGTTTCCATCCATTGCTTCTTGCCTTGCCTTCAGGTGCTTTGACCCCCTCTTCTTTGTGGCAGCCTCTTAAATATTGGAACACTGCTATGATGTCATCCCTATCCTTTTCCTTGTTAGACAAGACATACCCAATTCCTGCAACCATTCATCATATGTTTTAGCTTCCAGACCTCTAATCATCTTTGTTGCTCTTCTCTGCATTCTTTCTAGAGTCTCAACATCTTTTTAATATTGTGGCGACCAGAACTGAATGCAGAATTCCATATGTGATCTTACAACGGCATTATAAAGTGAAACTAACACTTCACATGATCTTGGTTCTACCCCTCTGTTAATGCAGCAGGATTTCCAAGAATATTTCTATTTAGAACATTCTGACTGAATACTCTTCAGCCCTTCACTGTAGGCCAGGAAAGGAAACAGATTCCACAGGAAATACTGGAAATCTACTTATTGATATATTGATATATTTATTTATTATATTTGTATGGCTGCCCATCTCACCAAGTGGCTCTGGTGAACAAAATTTTAAAAATAAAAACAAAATAATACAAACATTAAAGTACATCACAGCCAAGAACAAAGCATTCATCATGATAACTAAATTAAAACATTCAATGGGCCCCTCTACACACCCAGGTTCCCAGGTCTGGGTACAGAGCCAGATCTTATGAAAAGTCAGCAGGATGGAGGACATTCTGATCACCAAAGGGAGAATCTTCATAAGGTAGGTGCCATGGCAGAAAAGGCACATCTTCTAAGCCCCGAGAATCAGCATTCCTTGGGCAATGGGACCTGAAACATGCCTCTCTTGCTGGACTGGATCAGATGGGTAGAGACAACAATGGTTCCTTAAGTAATTCAGGTCCAAGCCATGAAAGGCTTTAAAGGTGACAACCAACACCTTGCATTGCACCTGGAAGCACACTGGGAGCCAATGAATCTCACAGAATAAAGGTATTACATTGTCAGCTGCAGGAAATCAGGAGACCAGGCAGTTCAAATGAATATAAATGTTTATTGAATGCTAAAGCACTCTACAAGAATTTGAACTACTAATGGTCAAAGAGACCTGGTGGTAAATAAGAGTCAATGGAATTCAAGGTAGGCTGGTCTTAGATCTCTTGTGGGCATGAAAGGACTCAAGACTGATGATGAATTTGACCCCTCCATCAGGCTCAGCCTGGTCATCTCCTACATCCATGTGCCATATAGCTGGCACCATTTACTACTCATGCTGCCACTTAAACTTTCTGAGTCCTCTTCAACAGCAGCCTCATGTACATTGCATTGTAGTAGTCCAGACAGGAGGGCATGAATCACAGTGAGCAGGGCCTCCCAGTCCAGGAATATGTGCAACTACTGCCAACCTGAAGGTGTGCAGAGGACCTTCTTGCCACAGCTGGCACCTCCCATTTCAGCAGGATCCATATTGGGTCTGTATGAGGTAGTGCCACCTCATCCAAGATCAAGGACAGAAAAACTCCAGCACCAGAAGGTACAAATAAGCAAAGTCACTCAATATTGCTAGAGTTTTGCTGCATTGTTGCACCCCATCCAGACCCCCACAGCCTCCAGACCCTGGGACAGGATGTCCATGGCATAACTCAGGCAACCTACCTAGTAGAATATAATAATAAAATCTTGAAAGCCTGATACTCAGGTCACATTTGGCTAACTGCCCCATTCATTCATTCTCCAATGTTCTGTATAACACCTTATTAATCTAATTTAATTTAACCTTAAATGAATTATAAACCAATTTGCTCATGTGCTTTCAGGAAGGTTATCAGTCACCCCTCAGAAATCTTAGAGAAAAGATGATCATCCATACAAAGGAGAAAGAGGAAATATCCATAACTTTAAACGATGTAGAATAAAGGAAGATGATAGACTTTGATTAAACAAAGAACCCAACATCTTGATATCAATGCAGCATTTGATAGGAATTATCAGAGACAGAAAAAGAAAGGAAAGTTATTCCAAACTGTGTGGTTGTCCTTTCCTGTTACTACCTTTGCATATTGTATAGGTATTATGAATGTAATTTATATTGAACTCACACAGTATTTGACAAACTTCCAATGATATTTTGGCCAGAAATCATGTTAAATTGTTGCTAGACAATTAAGTACTAATCAGGGAGTAACTTAGAATACTATCAAACTGGATAACATTTTAAATGTCAACAAAGAGATCTGTAGCATATAAATATGTCTGGGAAAGGGCTACATGCAGGCCATCACAATTATCAGGATGCAAATTGCTGCCCAGATGTCAGCAATGAACAGAGCCAAAGATGTCAGTCACTCTTGCCTAAAAAAGCTGATGCAGAAGAGTTGCCTTAAAATCAACATGTTTTGGAAAAGTTGACAAGGGAGGCAAGGCAATTATCAGTCATGGAAAACAAACACAGAACCAAACTGAAATTGACAGATTTGCTTATCCTTAGCCAGCCTAGATTTCATCCCAAACACTGAATTTCATGTGCAGGAAAATGTGCAGGAATTCAGACATAGGATTTATTTTGGTATTTATTAAAGATGTTTTAAACTTACTCTGTGGGTCTACATGGGGAGAATCTCTAGAATAACTCTTATCATATTGCCCAGAGAAGAAAACCACCTACATGTAGTCCTTGACTTATGGCCACAATTGAGCCAAAAGATTTCTGCTGCTATGCAAGAGAGTTGTGAGTTTTGCCTCATGTTACAGCCTTTCTTGCCACAGTTGTTAAATGAATCACTGCAGTTGTTAAGTTAGTAACACAGGTATTAAATGAATCTGGCTTCCCCACTGACTTTGCTTGTCAGAAGGTTGCAGAAGATGATCACATGACCTCAGGACACTGCAACCATCATAAGTACATGCCAATTACTAAACTTCAGAGTTTTGATCATGTGATCATGGGGATTCTGCAACGGTCATAAGTGCGAAAACAATCATAAGTCACCTTTTTCAATGTTGTTTTGTAGGAGATGACCAGGCTGAGCCTGAGGGCAGAGTCAAACGTATCATCAGTCTGGAGTCCCTACACCCCCATAAGAGACTTAAGTCCAGTTACTCTTGAAGTCTGTTTGACTTTTATCTGGCGCCAATTTGCCTTGACTCTTAGTAGATCAGACTCTTGTGTATAGGTTGCATGGAATAAACTCACAATGCTTTTGAATTCTATCTTGGTTCATGTGCCTGACATGTTGTAACAAGTTACACAGTCACTAAACGAATGGTTGTAAGTTGAGCACTAAGTGTGCTTTTTTATTTTTATTCAAAAAGTATTTAAAAAAAGAAGAATGGGTGAATCGAATTTTTGACTAAATGCTCAGGATCAAAAGGGTAGATTATTTCCTACTTGGATTGAATCCCTATATATTGTATGACTTCCCTACCTAGTGTTGACTGTTTTTTTGTCTGATCCCATATCTCAGTTCTTTATTGGGTCCCTAAGAATCAGGGTGAATGAGAATCTACCCTGCTAACTTCTAGGAACGTGGAACCCATGGCAAGTAACTGAGGTCACCTCACCAATATTATGCCATCTGACAGGATCCATTTTTATGATGCACAGCTTGAGAAAGGAGAACAGGACCATCAACCTGACAAATCGTGAATCAAGGCTTCATTGTTAGCACGAAGTTGATGCTAAAATGCACTCATAACCTGGAAATATTGCATATATCGTAAGTGGTCATATCTTTCTCATGCAAATTATTTTATTTAATTCCATACTATAATGTACATTAGAAAGAAAGCAGCTCACCTGAATAATAATATGGCTTTTCCCTTTTTCATGTTTAACAAATATGTTTTTCTTTAGGTGAAAATGATCAAGGTTAGAGATGGTTAAAGAGAATTCTTCACTTTGCATCTGCCAGGAAGCAGGTGAA
The DNA here is from genome assembly GCA_023970755.1 of Azemiops feae. Lineage (NCBI taxonomy): Eukaryota > Metazoa > Chordata > Lepidosauria > Squamata > Viperidae > Azemiops > Azemiops feae. The sequence continues at coordinate 271,328 of JALGBA010000212.1, read as the reverse complement.
ACATTGTATTGCCAAGAATTTACTTCCCCCTCCCCGGGAACCATGTCACTCAGCATTTGCAAAACCTCTGGCATGGAGATAAAACCCCACATACAGGTGGCACACTGATTGCCACAATCCACACAAACATACTTTGTAACTAATTAGCGTTATAGTCATGGGAGAAAAATGCAGCACCGTTTAACTTATTTTTTAATAGGGAAACTATTGTTTCTCATCTAATCCTTTAATTCAGGGGCTTTAAAACTTTTTCAGGCTGTGGAGCAGGTTACTTAAAAAAGAGAGCTGGACCCCCTAATCAAGAGGCAAAGTGCTAGTGATAGAAAATTGGCTGTATAAAAGTGAATTATTTTTCTCTTTGCTCTTTCATGGAAACCTATCATGTTCCAGTGAAAAAAAACCTGGGTGTCCTGGAACACAGTTTGAAAAAACCCTTGTCTAATTCACAGAGACTTGATTTTTGCATTATTCAGCTGTGGAGAAGATCTGGGTCTAATAAAAATGAGATTTGTTTTGTCAGATTATTATATCAGTTTCATGCATCAGCTATAGATCTCATCTTCAGGTCATCTACCATTGAATAGCAGCCCACATTAGATTGAAGTATGGCAACCATTTAAAAGGCAGGATATTTATCAAAGGTAATTTTGTATGGAAACACTGTCCTTTCTTTCAGCCCTTTGATGTAGGCCAGGTCAGGATATAGACCCTACAAACTGCTTGTGAGAACATAATGACTCCAGGTTGCTTCCTCTTTTGATTCCTTCCACAGGTTCTGCCTCTCCTTCTCTTATAGCATAGGAGACACTATCTATATGCCAAATTCAATGTGGATCCAGTACAGACAGAATTAGAGAACTTTTGCTTGAAAATCACTCAACAGTTCTTGGGACAGATTGTCTTTACATAGTTGATATTATGGCATCAAACCCAAAATTTTAAGTCACATGTTTACAATGGACAATACAAAATCCTACTTCATACTTCATCTCAGTAGAATTCATTCTTTAAAATAATAGGCTGAAAGTCAAATTTATGTAAGCAATCTTGACTTCAAATATTGGCACATATAAATTGCATGCTTTTTTAGTGGAATTAAGGGATCAGAGAAACAAAGAGGCCAATGTAATTAAAAAAAAAACAATCTTCCTTTGACAAAAATGTACACCTACTAAAAGAATGACCAGTCTTCACTTGATGAGGACAAAGCCATCCGGTTCCTATAGATTGTATTGAAGGCAAATGAAATGGCTTTAGACTTGCCTCAACCAAGATAAAAATTAGATAAGAGGGGCTTGAGTCCAGTCCAAGAAAATATATTGAGGAAGCTTTTCAGACAAGACCCTCCCTAGCTGACACCGAAATAAAGTGAGGGAGGTGGAAGCTGACATTCAGGCATGGAAGATTCTGTTACTAGAGCTGTTCAAATAAAAGTAATCCTGAGCTATATGGCATTCGCTTCTTATTCTGGTCTACCTTGTTAGGCCAACACATTGTCATAGATTTCATTAAGGACTGTTTTTGTAGCAGTAAGTAATCTGAACATTGACAGTTATGCTTCCAAAGCAGGATTCAGATACTATCATTGGTACTATAGAACTGAAGCTGCCTTGTAAGGAAGATGGGCATTTCTAAAAAAAACCTCCCTCCACAGCCACTAACTGTTTCTCCAAAGCCTGATCTTTTTGAAGTTTTTAAATTAAATGCCAATTTCCACCTAATAACAGCAACTGAGAGCCAGTAGAATTACAGAATTTAATTAATTAAGCTGAAGGCAACTTATTTAAAAATCTTCCTACAATGAGTTCTGCAGAGAAGTTCAGCCAAGCAGTAAATGTAACCAGAATTCCAGCACCAAAGCCTTCTATCTACCAATTCTTGACTCTGTCCAAGTAGTTATTAAATGAGATAATAACCACTGAAGTGAAGTAGCAATAGGCCTACATTTACTGACAAAGCTATTGAACGTAATCATTTGCACACCAAAGTGGATTTACATTTTTTTTTTACAATGAAGTTCAAATTGCATCCGTTTAAAAACCTTTCCTTTGGCATGCTGAAGTGAATACATGAAATGGCAATAGAAAGGTCTGAGCAGTGTCTCACTTTCAAATGAGTTACCAGTTTATGGATTTAATTAGTGCAGACTTAGAAAGAAAGAGTGAGCAAATAGGACATATAGGATGCTTCAAAGATCTCCAGAAGCCTCTCAGCATTAGCCAGGGCTAATTATTGTATTCCCACAAATGAATTTGATTGCTGACACTGTACTGACATACCCATGTCATTATTTTGACTATGATATGGAAGTTCCTTTATCTTCCCTTTTAGATTTTCCAGTCCAGTTTATAGCTCCAGGATTTTTTTTTGTGGTCTCCCATACAACCACTGACCAGAGGCAACTCTGATTCATTTTTTTTTAGATCAACCAAGGTTGGTGATTATGGAAATAGGTGGATGCTTGTTTAGTCCACCAAATGAAATACTTTCAATATTTTCTGTCTTCAAGGTTTGAGACAAATCTATTGATCTCCAAAGGAATTTTTTTTCTAGAGATTCTATTTTATCAATGCCCTCCTCTAGTTGAATTCTCAAGTAAAATGCTTTATGTCACAAAGACCGATTTATTTATTTACCGTGTATTAATTCTTACCAATAACCAACATTTTCCCATTGTTCCTGAGAGAACCAGGCAACTTTAAAGAGAATAGAGAAAATGATGTGGTTACTATAAATGTATCATTTCAACTTTCTTTTTCCTGCCTAAATGATAAGTGAAATCAATTATTGGTCCTGTTGTCTTCTAATTTACTATGGATTCTGCCAATACATCTTACAGATATTTTAGAAAAGTATGGACCATAGGAAAATGGCAGGAGTTTAATTTTCTTTACATTACTTCCATAACTTCATAAATATTTTACAAACAAGCTCTATATGAAACTTTATGTGACAGAATGAGAATTAGAAGTTGCCAGTAACATATTTAAAATAAATAAATAAATAAAGGAGACTGACTATGGCTGTTAATTGTAGTTGTGCAAGCCATTTGAAGTCATGTTTTGCCTTAGCAAAAGTCATTGTGAAGCATCCAGATTTGCACCCTTTCCCTATGAAGGTGCTGGAGTGTTTCATTTTCTGTGATTTTAATGCCTTGTCTAGTAGTTTCAGTAGCCAGAAGGGGCTGGAATCTTTGAAAGAACTTCTATGATCTATGTTGCAACAATGTTCTTCTAGTTCCTGAAACTTCTGGTACTGATTGATGATATTGCAGGACCAATGCAAAATGCTTCTCAAGATGAACTGTATCACCTCTGTGGTCCAAGGTGCCTCAACAAGGTGAAAAAATTGTCATACAGACTTAGTTTTTTCATTACCTAAAATCATAGGTAAATTTTGTCTATGTGGTTGCTAGGAGTTGAAAACAACTTGATGGCACGTAATCAATCAATCAATATTGGAAAATATTGGCTTGTCTGTCTGTCTGTCTGTCCGCCCATCCATTTATTATTCTACAAAGCTGTATTCTGCTAATTGGAAAGATAAATTCGCCAGAATAACTAAATGAGCAAATACTTTAAGTAACAGAATAATAAAGTTGGAAGGGACCTTGGAGGTCTTCTAATCCAACCCCCTCTTCAAGCCAGAGACCCTATACCATAATATCATACAATATTATATATTGTATAAGGTAGAACTAACAGTATATATATATATAGTATATTTAGTTCTACCTTATATTACAGTATATATATTTAGTATATTTAGTTCTACCTTATACAATATATAATCTTTGGTAATAGGTGAAATGTACTAATAGTATGTATCTTGTAGTTCAGACTCTTCTATCAGTTTGTTGAAATTTTGGCTTGCTTTTTAAAAAAAATTCCTCAGTTTAACACAATGGATTATTACAAACTAGCACAAGTCAGATTAGTGTTTAATAAGAACTTTACTGAATGAGAAACTAATCAGAACAGCTGAACTGTCCAAATATTACTGTAAATCCATGAAAAAAAATTATGTTTAAATTAAAAACAACAATGAACGATGGGCTTTGAAATACTTTTTAAAGATTTTCTAATTCACCCTTTAAAATCTAACTTTGTTAATTAGTAGCATCACAAAACCCAAATTGTGGTATTGGATTCCAGCCAAGTTTGAAAATGTACAGTTATCTGGCCAAACTAAACAGCCAAGATAAAGTTTCTTAGTGGATGGAGAGGAAAAGGGAATCCAGCCATTAATCAGCACAACTGCAGGAAAACACTCAGAGGTTCTTTTCCAATTTGCATGGCATTCATAATATATGGACAGAATTATGCCGATAACAATGGAAACTCACAAACTAATCCCTCAGTTCATTTGGGAGTGATATCATAGCTCACTAAAAACAGTACTGGATCAAAACACAGAGTTCAAATTCTCCAAAAGCCCACTTCAGGTACCCGGATATAAAGTCATGTATGGGACAACTTCAAAGTATTCCCTGTTCATAAATTAATCAGTTTTTCCAAAGTTTGTTTGTTTTCCTCTGTGACAAAAGCTTCTTTTTTCTATTTCATGCTAATATCTAAATATCTCAAAGATATTTAGAATATCTTTTAATTAAACACAGCAAAAAAAAAAAAGATAAAAAAAGGAAAAAGTCCCAAACAATAGCAGCAACAATAATAACAGCAGCCACTCAATTGAAGAGCCAATTTGGCGTAGCGGTTAAGGCACCAGGCTAAAATCAGGAGATCGTGAGTTCTAGTATCGCCTTAGACATAAAGCCAGCTGGGTGACCTTGGGCCAGTCACTTTCTCTCAGACCAAGGAAAGCAAAAACAAGCCATTTCCAAAAAACTTTATGGGAAAAACCTTCAGGGACTTGTCCAGACAGTTGCCAGGAGCCAGCACTGATATGAAGGCACAACACCACTCAAACCCCCCAAAACTCTATTTTATATATATATTAACAATGTTAATTATTTTGTTTTCTTTTGGAGATAATTTACTATCGCAAAATAGCAGAGAGTTCTGGTTTTGGTACTTTCCAGTTACACATTTTCTCTATGTAGCTTTCCGAGGATGCCCTTAATATCTGAAATTTCCTCATGATATCTTCCATAGGGATTTAATTGGAGTGGAAATAATGGACTGTTGCTCAATGAAACAACAGAATTGTCTCACATACCATTTACTCATCCCACAAAGTAACCTGCACCCCACTTATATGAATTTTAGTAATTATTTTTCTTCCTTTGAAAATAGTCAACATTGATTTCTTTCCCCTAAACTAAAGGAGAAAGAGAATGGATATGTTTCATGAGGTGATTGGGGTAATGTCTTGTGACATTTAGCAGTTGATACTGGGGATAGATTTACAGGTTGACCAAGTGGTCACTTCAACATGGAGTACTGCAGATTTCTCTCAGATAAATTATTTGTGGGCTTGGGATGTGAAATGCCACCAGTATCTGATGGTTCTGTCAACCCTACGCAGAATTAAAACTGTGGAAGTCCTAGAGACAGTGAGAGATCAGAATGGAAGGTCAACCTGAAGTTGAACCTTTATAAGATGGGACTGGAATTCGTCCATTTTTCTATCTATCCTCTCCACTGTAACTCCAGACAGGATGAAAATTCCCTGAAGCAGCAGATCTATGACTTGGGGTTCTCCAAGACTCCAAAATTGCTGTTGAAAGGCATAGGGAGCCTTAATTCAGCTTTGGCTGGTGTTTTAGTTGCAGTTTTCATGTAATGGGACATCCTGGCAGTAATCATGTCTAGGGGAGATCTTTCTTTGAAAATTACTCAGAAACTACAATTGGTCTAAAATGAAGCTTCCTCTTGGCAAGTGAGAGCTGCTGCAAAATATAGTATCAATCGGAAGGTGTTGCATTAGCTCCCACTGGTTTTCCAAGGAAAGTTTAATGCTAGTTTTTATAAAGTCAGTTATGTTTGGCTTGGTTCCCAGGATGGTCCAGCTCTATCAAATAAAATATCTAGGCAAATCATCTCAGCATGTTGCCCCGTCAATCACACCACTTTGTGAAAAGGCAATCACACCTTTTTGTGAAAAGGCAATATTTTTCCATCATTCCACCATCTTTCAGAATTTTTGGTGGCATGCTCCCTACTAATATTCAGATGGCAGTTTGGATAGAAAACTTTTAATCTATAATCTATAATGTAGCAGAGGAGATGGCAAAGCTTGGGGGCAGAATCAAATCAAAAGCGGGATCGGCCTACAGTGACTATGTAGCCACCAACAGACTAAGACCAACCCCTCTTGAATTCCATTGACTCTCATCTAGTGCCAAAATAGTGCTAACTCTTAATTGAGTAGATTACTGTGCATAGGCATGAATAAAAACAATCAGTTTTGTGGCCCTGGTCATTCATGACTGTCAATAACAACCATTTGCTTGGTTTGCAAATGCTGGCTAAATTGGTTTTCTTATCAACTTTCATCATTTTATGTTTTCCTTTGACAGCTATTTTGATTCTGGGGACATTGTAAGCTCTTCCTGGAGTACGGTGGTAAACAAGAACAATTAAATCAATAATGTTATAACTTAAGTTATTTGCATCTTTATATAATGGCATCATTATGTAAATGACACTTATCAACATCAAAAATTGTGATTTAATGGACATTTGGGAATCAAAGACAACCCTCATCCCAAATTGTCCATTAAATTAAAGTTTCATTGAACTGGGTGATTATATGTTGACCTGCCTTATTGAACCTTATTAATTAATATTTTTGAATTAATTAATGCTTGCCCAGTTTTTAGTTCATAAGACTCGGTCTGCTTATTCAGAGATACTCATCTCATTTTGTGAGTATATTATCTGATAAATAATGGAATGCACTGAATCTTGTAAGTAAATAGAAACGATAAAGAACACAACCACATCCAAGCATACCAGTTGCTTTTGCAAATAGCAGCTATGGTGAGATAGAAAAGGTGGCAAGGGGCTAAATTCTCACCCTATTTCATCCCTAATCAGAGTCTCAATCTGAGCCTCTTTCTCATGCTTGATAATTATTTTTTAAGAAAGCATCCATATAAACTAGCTTTATCGAGTTCGATCTCCCCATTGCGGTTAAAATGAAAGCAGAGTAATAGTGTTTTTGTATTGAGCCAAACATGATAAGAACTTGATAATTTATGAATCATCAATTAAGAACTCCTCTTTCTGCTTTATTCAGAGCAAAGCAATGTGCAAGTAATATACTCCACCTTTTTGAACCTATCTAAAAGTTGTTATTCAATAGTAATTTTTAATATGACAATATGGAAAAATTAAATACGAGGAAGAAGGATAATTGTATTAAATATCTTTGATTGGCTTTAATTGGTTTACATGCCAATTTAATGAAATCGCTTCTAGCTTTTGTCCTGGCCTCATCTGCAGTAAGGCACAACATAAAAGTCACACATATAAAAAAGAGCAAGACTTTGATTTTGGTCATGAATGCTGTCTTAACTTTTTTTTAAAACCACCTCACCTTCCTGTTCAACTCAGCTGAGACAATGTTTTCCCTGTCTTAAGGGCATTCCTTGGAGACCCTAGCTCAGATTATTTTTAAGAAAACAATGTCATAGTCAATAATTCAGTATAGTTTGATTGTGGAACTATTAGAAATACGATACTTATCTTGAAATATGTATTTTTATGTGGTGTGCATTTTCTAATTATATTTTAAAAACTGAAACAGCATATTGTTCCCCAATAATCCTTTTCTGATGCACAATAACATCATCATCAATTGCAATGGAGATTACTGTAGCCATTCAAAATAATTCCTTATGCTATGAAGGTACAATAATAATTAAATAGTGTCAAGGTAGAAGACAAGACTAGAAACAAGATGATAATTTCAATCATTCCATGGTGGTGCAGTGGTTAGAATGCAGTATTGCAGGCTAACTCTGCCCACAGCCTGGAGTTTGATCCTGACTGGCTCAAGGTTGACTCAGCCTTCCATCCTTCTGAGGTCGGTAAAATGAAGACCCAGATGGTTGGGGGCAATAGGTGACATTGTAAACCACTCAGAGAGTGATATAAAGCACTATGGAGCTATATATAATAATGTTTAAGTGCTATTGCTATTGCTAATCTCCCACCCATAGGCATATATTTGTAGTACTATGTTTCATAATAATGGCATGAAAAAAGCAGGTTGATTGGTTTAACAATTCTGAACAATTTCTCTATGTCTTTCTCAAGATTTAACCATCTTTCCTTCCCCCACTCTAAAATAGCACTTTGTAAATAGCATTGCCACTGTAACGCTTGAATAAAGGCTACATCTAAAATGCTATTTTCAAATCAGCTCACCAGCAAACAATTATTTACCAGGATAAAGAAAAATCCATTGAAATTTTTTTTTAATCTGCTTTGAAAAAGAGTTAACAGTCATTCTCAAGGCATCCTGCAAACTCTAAAAGCTTTGAAAGAAAGCTTTGTGTTACCCATTGTTGAGAATGCAGTACCTCTGGTTGGAAGGCAGATGGTTTAGCATTGTGTTTAGCTATATTCTGAATGAAGGACAACAAATAGCCTTGCAGGAAAGCAAGCTTAGTAGCGATTCTAAAGTCACTCCAAGCGATGTCTTGAAAGAGAGATAAGTGTATATAATTTTTAACTAATTCATACTGCATTTTCAGGAAAGGCTCTAATGTCTCATGTACTTAGTTTGTACAGCATACTAAACGATGATATTTTAATTATATTTTGACTAAAAGAAAATTGGCTTGGTTCACACAAAGTAAACACAAACATTATGACTTTGGCACAATGTCATTCATTCCCACCAGTTTAACAGAATAACAGAGTTGGAAGGGACCTTGGAGGTCTTCTAGTCCAATCCCTTCCTCTGGCAGGAAACCTTATACCACTTCAGACAAATGGTTGTCCAACCTCTTCTTAAAAACTTCTAGTGTTGGCGTTTAATGCCGTAGTCATCTATTTGTTCCCTTTCTTTGGGATATACTATCTCAATCCTGTAGTATTGAGCCTTATCCAAACCCCCAAAGTTTCTCCGAATTGTACACTGTGCCCTATATGAATGGATCCAGCCAATGATAGAATTATTTGCATGGCTATGAGTCAGCATGGGCTAAAAGGTAAATGTAAAGGTTTCCCCTGTCCAGCTGTGTCCAACTCTAGGGGGGTGGTGTTCATCTCTGTTTCTTAGCTGAGGAAACCAGCATTGTCTGGAGACACTTCCACTTCTTGTGGCTGGCATGACTATACACTGAGGTCCATGGAATGCTTTACCTTCCCAGTGAAGTGGTACCTATTTATCTACTCGAATTCGCATTCTTTCAAACTGCTAGGTGGGCAGGAGCTGGGACAAGTAAGCTCAGCATCTTTAACTGCTGTGCCATCACGCTCCTTACCCATACCCAGCATCAGGTATGACTCACAAACTGAGAGAAAATCTAAAATTTATAGAGTCTAATTTTTTTATTTCCATGCAAGACTTTTTCTATTGAAGCCCCAAAGTGTAGAATCTGTCTTTTTTGCAAGGGAGGAATTCAGTCATTTTTTAGTCAACATCTAATGGTCTAGCTTCTTCCTAAATAGCATGCAGGAGTTTTCACAATATCTTCTGATTGCTAGTTGATGTTCATGGGTGCACTCTGTTAGTCTTCTGCCTGTGTCTTACATAGTGTCTGCCTCTGCCACAGCCCTTACATTGTATATTGTAGATGACTCCTAGTTTTTTTCCCCCTTGGGCTACTGGCTCTTTAGGTTTACTTAGGATGCTTTGGAGGGTTTTAGTTGATTTGTGTGCTACGTCAATACCCGTGGTTGTAATAATCTGCTGGCTGTTTCTGATCCAGCTAAATCTAAAAATGCTAGGGAATTCCTGGAAGTTTGGCATTCAAACAAACAGCCTTCAGGCTCCAAAAACTAAGAAAGACATGTTTCAATTCTTCTAAGCAGATGTTTTCTATTGTTCTTCACCTCCATACATTAATCTTGTCTAACTAAAGCAGACTACTTGCACCATAAAACATACTCTGGGAACTATTAAAGAAAAGTCATCTTCACTCTTTCTCTCACACAAACTATTTAAACTACATTGTCTTTGCTCCTCTGGAATGCACTGCCTCCCTTCTGGGAATCTGGACAACATTCCATCACAGCTACATAGAGATAAACCATATTTACCTCTCATTGGAAAGAAGCAATGAAAAAACTAAGAATGAATCAAACAGACCAGAACACCTCCTCTCCAGTCACCAACATCAAGACAAGCAGGTATTAACACCAGAAAAACAATCAAGAGAAAACAGTACCCTAAGCATGGAACTGCCACCAACATTTATTTGCAAGGCAAGTTACTGTACAGAAACAAGAAGCAAACCCCACACTCACCAGCACTGATGTTGTTATTTAGTTCAGTAATGAAACATCTATAATCAATTGATCAAGCTCAGAGAGCAGGGACTCCACAGTTCAATACATATATTCTCTTCTATTGGAATTAAAAATATAATTTCATTATAAAAGAGGATCCTTATTCTATTCCCCTCTCCTCAGCACATATCAATAAAATGAGCCAGAAAAAGTTGTCCTTCCATTAAAAAAAAATGTAGTTTGTGTTCAGTTAACAGCCTTCCCCAATCCTCTCAAGATTTTTTAAATTCAGTTTGAACATTATGTTTTATCTCAGGCCTTTGGCCAAATGGATAGATAACTCTTCTTCTGGGTTCCAAGCAACTCACATTTTATTACCTTTCATGCAGTGAAGGCATTGCTTTGATGAGGAGGAAAAGCTACACTAATTTCCATGATCATGATTCTGCCCAGATTTGAAATTAATACTTAGAATTATAATAGATGTCCTGCCATCAGGCCCAACTAATGGGGTGAAAATATAAATTACGTAAATTACAACTGGTCTTGTAATGAAAATCAGGGACTATGATTCTCCCTCCATTTCTCCATAAAGAGTACTATACTTAATTACTACTAGAAAACTAGAAAACAAAAGTTGAAAACAGCTTTTTCAATAGTTGAAAACAAAAGGTTGACATAATGTTTTCTTAAGACTTTGGGGATAGTAGTTCTATTATGACAAGCAGAATTCACATTGCATGGGAAATCAAGGCACAGAAGCATCTCCCAAGATGAACAAAGGATGCAGTTATGAAGAAGGAACAAAGCATGCATAGGATTGGTGATGATGATATATTTGGTAGTTCAATGAAAGAAACTAGGAGCAACATCATGCACAGAAAATTTTCAGTTTTGGAATCTCTCTTTCTCTCTCTCTCTCTTAATGTGTTAATTTTCATCCTAGATTTTATAAAGCTTCTTCACTGGATAACTTCACTAATTTCCTGTGTCGCCAAAACTTTAGCAATGGATGCCAAGAACTGAACTGGATCTCTACCCATGCAAAACATGAGCTGTGCTACCGAACTGTGTTTTCTCAAATTTTGAGCTATAATTGTTTAAGGTTCAGCCTAGCAAGAGAAACAGATGATAAGTAGCAGCAAAGAAATAACAAGGAGATTTAACCATGTGCAAACTATCCTACAATATCCTTAATTTCACAGGCTAGCAAAATAATGCTTAGGATAATCCAGTGCAGATTAAAGTCCTACATGGAAAAGGAGATGCCAAATATTCAAGCTGGTTTTAGAAAAGGCTGAGGAACATGAGACGTAACTGCTGATGCATGCTGGATAATTGAGAAAGCCAAACGGAATAAAAAAGTCAATATAGGCTTCATTGATTATAGAGAAACCTTCAATTGTGTCAATGATGTCAAGCAGTGGAATGGACTTAGAAAAATGGGAATCCACCAACATTTCATTATTCTCACCGGGAACTTACATAGAGGTCAGGAAGCCTCAGTATGGATAAAACATGGTGGAATAGACTGATTCCAAATTGCCAAGGGAGTGAGGCAAGGTTCTAGAATCTTCTTTTATTTATTTGTTTCTTTCTTTCTTTCTTTCTTTGTTTATTTATTTATTTACAAACTAACTAACTAACTAACTAACTAACTAATTACAAAGTTAATATAATTTTAAAACTGGGATAGGAAACATCAATTACCTGAACTATGCTGATAACACTACTGAAAGTAAAATGCAAAGGATCCACAGTAATAAAAGTCAATGAGAACACTGAAAAGGTGGAACTAAAATTGAATATAAAGAAGACCAAATGAATGAAAATAGGTACCACAATCAGCCTTTGAACTGACCATGACGATACTGAAGTGTAGGAAGCTTCAACCATCAACAGTAAAGGACCAAACAGTAAAGAAGGTCTTAGAAAAAATATTCAGATGACACAATGTATCTACACTTACAAAGAACAGAATAGGGTCAGCGACTATATTTTCTGTAACACTCTGTGGGAGCAAAAGTTGGACAATGAAATAAGCAAGATAAAAACAATACTGATGCTCTTGAAATTTGGTATTGGAAAAGACTTTTGAGGAAACCATGGGCACTGAAGAAAATAAACTGATGGATCATCAAACAAATCGACTTAAAGTTCCTACTTGAAGCACAAATGATCAGACTCAAACTCTCCTATTTTGATCACTTTATGTGAATACCTAGCTCTCTGGAAAAGGCACTAATACTCGTAAAGGTGAAATGAAAGACAAGAAGAAGATGACCAACAACACAAGAGGCCAGTTACAGTGGCAATAGATACAGTGCCTATAAAAAGTCTACATACCCCTGTTAAAATGCCAGGTTTTTGAGATATACAAAAATCAAACCAAGATTTTTTATGTTATGGACTAATGAGACCAAGGCTGAACTTTTTGGCCATAATTCCAATCCCAAAAAGTATGTTTGGTGCAAAAACAACACTGTGCCTCACCAAAAATACACCATATCACAATGAAGCATGGTGGTGGCAGTATTATTCTTTGGGGCTGCTTTTCTTCAACTGGATCTGGGGTTTTAGTCATGGTGGAGGGAATTATGAATGGTTCCAAACATCAGTTAATTTTGGCACAAAACCTTCAGGCCTCTGCTAAAATGCTGAAGATAAAGAGGGATTTCACCGTTCATTTATGACAATGACCCAAAGTATACCTCCAAATCAACAAAAGATGGCTTCATCAGAAGATCAAAATTTTGGAATAGCCGAGCCAAAGTCTAGACCTGAATCCAACTGAAAATCTGTGGGGTGACCTGAAGAGACTTATGCACAGGAGATGCCCTTGCAAGCTGACAAATTTGGAGTGCTTTTGCAAGGAAGAGTAGGCAAGATGTGTCATGCTGATAGGTTCTTACCCAAAAGACTGGATGCTGTCATAAAACTGAAAGTTGCTTCAACAAAATATTTTTCAGGGTATACATACTTATGCAACTACATTATTTTTAGTTTTTTTATTGTTATTTTCCCCCTAAAATATTTCATTTGTTTTTCAATTGAATTGTACAGCTTATATGTTATATTGAAGATGGGGAAAAATCTGAAGTGATTTATCTTTACATCTCAAAAACCTGGCATTTTAATAGGGGTGTGAAGGCTTTCTATATCCACTGTACACGGTTGGAAGACTAAAGAACCAGTTAGGGGCCAAATATCATGGAGGAAATCTGTCTGCATGCTTTCTACGAGACAATCCAACTTGATGGTACATAATCAATTTATCAGCAAGAGCACTTAACATTTAGACTAATATACCACTTCATAGAGCTTTACAGCCCTCTCTAAGTGGTTTACAGAGTCAGCCTATTGCCCCAACAATCTGTGTTCTCATTTTACTGACCTCGGAAGGAAGGAAGGCTGAATCAACCTTGAGCTGGTCAGGGTCAAACTCCTGGCAATGGGCAGCATGCAATACTGCATTTTAACCACTGCACCATCACAGCACAATAACAAAAAGTTTTCAGGCACAGCCAAATTGTGGGAAGATGATCTCACTATTCAGAGTGAGTGGGCATTTCTTTTTCCTAGAGTCCAGAAGGCAAGGAGGGTTAAAATAGCCTCACATTTTCCTTGACAGGCCAAATATTCTGCAAGTTTTGGGTGTGGTGAAAGAGCTGTCGAGCCTGGAAGTATGCAGGAAAAAAGTGTTCAGCTCAAAGATTAGCAACTCAGCAGCAATCCCAGGATGATCGGAGGAATGACCAGCTTTGAAAGACCAAGACTTGCTGTGTGAGAGAGTCTAAAGATCAGGAAAAGGAGACTGACAAGCATCTGCAAGGAAGTAACCAATGTAGGCCCATTGTCTGCGACATCGCAAAGGCAGAGTTTCATAAGACAGTCAAGGAAGAGAGAACTGGGAGAACTGCTGGGAGAAGTGAGAGACAGAAAAGGCCCATGTGACAAGATCTCTAAAAAAGAAGGAAAAGGATTCTCCAAGTGAATGAATGGAGTTTGGCTATAAGAGCTGAAGACATGAGGAAATAAGAAGGGTTCATAGAGCTAGGAAGTAGTCAAGAGAGGCAAATGTAGAGCTATGACCATAGAGATAGCCACACACACATAAAAAGAGATCAATAGATAAAGTAAGATAAACATTGATATGAATTTATAGCCATAGATTAATTTATAGATTCTAGATTAAGATAGGTAATAAAAGGAAATAGACACAAACATAGAATTACCATTAAGATTAGAAGTAAGGAATAGGACTTTAATTCTTATATTGAAACAACCTTCTAACGGGTCAAAAAATGTACTGTTTTTTTTGTATAACAAAAATATCTTCAATTCTTTCTTCCTCGCCCCACTTGTACGTCAGGTTTTTTATTTTTGATTTTTTATGGGTTTTTAGAGATAGTAAACTTGATGGCTGAGATTTTATTGCAACTGATTAGTAAGCTGCTGTGTGGGTGTTTTAACATATCAATTTGCTTCCTGAAGTGCAAATTAGAAACTGTTCAAATATATAAATAAAGACTGCCCTTTAACCGCAGAGCCTTGGGTTAGATATTGAAGTCCCTTGCTAATCTTTTTCCGTCCCAAACAATTAAGCACTAAACCTTCGACTTATACCCTCAAGGCTGTATGTACACTGGTGAGAGCCAGTGCTAATTGCTTTGTGGAATCTAATGGTGAAATCTAAATTTAATTGCTTAGTAGATTTACTGCAACAAACAGTGGTGTGATTAGCTCCAGTCACCAAGACTGAGATATGGCCATTAAATCTCTAGAATGCAATATCTGTTCATAGCTTATCATAAACTACTACAACGTCATAATTATTAACACTGATATGTGTCTCTTGGAAGCATTAAGAGGATGGGCAGGAAAAGAAAAAAATCAATAGGAAATGCTGGGGGTTGAGAAATGTGTTCACCTTTCAATAAAGAAGAAAGGTGAAATACTCATCATCAGTGATCGATGGACTCCCTAGAGATTGCATCAGATTGGCATAGAATAAACTGACTTTCTTCTTCATTCTCAAGAAAATAGCTTGTCGTATTTTGAAGTCAAGTCAAATTCCCTATTAAAATTGGCAGAGACAAAAATTCTCCCTTGATTTCCATAGACAGACTTGAAGAACAGGAAGCTCTGAAAACAATGTTTGGAATGCAAATGGAAACCTATTACTAAAAGCCCTGCTTCTTACTGAAATAGCCTTTCTCCAATTGGTGCCCTCCACATATGTTAGACTACACTACCCAGCTGTTGGGAGCTGAAGTCAGATATATTGGATAGATACCAGCAGTGGTGGGATTCAAATATGTGTACAATTGGTTCTCCGTGTGGATGCTGCTTCTGGAAGTCCATTTTGGGCCTGGGCCAGAACTCAACAAAAAATTAGCTACTGGTTCTGCCGAACTGGTGCGAACCAGCTGAATCCCACCACTGGATACCAGGTCCAAAAAGGGTCCTGAAAAGTTAAAAGTTAAGATTCTTTTGTCATTCATCTATTCTTTCAAAGAAAACACTTTTTGAATGAGATTTCTCGAAGAGATTTTTAACGTCCTCATCACCATCCCTCAGAGGATGGATTTTAATTATGAGATAGTTTCTTCTTCATTTCTACTCTTTCCAGCTTGGGGGAAAGCTTATTTTCTTTCTTATGTTCCTCAAGAAGATCCCAGAACAGCTTGATTCATCCCTCCACCTATCAGGCCAAATGGGCTGTTCTCCCACCCCTATGAAGGACCAGGTTCCTCCTCTTCAGAAGGATCAGGGGGCACATAATAACTGCCTTCCAGTACTTGAGGGGCTATCACAAAGAAGTGGGGATTGAGTTATTCTCTAGGGACCAGAGGGCAGGACAAGAAGTAAGGGTGGAAGCTTGTTACAGGGAGACCCAACCTAGAAGAAAGAAGACTTTTTTTCTGACAGTAACAGCAATTAATCAGTGGAATATCTTCCCTCCTGGGATTGTGGGTGCTCCATCACTGGTGGTTTTTAAAAAATAGACTGGATAGCCATTGGACTGATATGGTGTAAGTCTTCTGCCTTGAGCCAGGGATTGGATTAGAAGACCTCCAAGATCCCTTCCAAGTCTGTGGTTCTATAAAACACATCACTGTTCCTTCTCAAAGGATAGATCTTTATCCTCTTCAAACTTTAGGCAAACCATGCCTGCCTCTGATTTTCCATCTTTCTATCTACACTGATTTCTTTCGCCAAAGTGTTCTTGCCCTTTCTTCTGTCATTTATAACCTTTCACTATTCTTATTACTGACTCTACTTTTCCAGAATTCCTAATAGCATCGTGTTTTTTTGTAATATATCATGAAATCTTCCTTAACACGTGTGTACATATGCAGACATTCCTACAGCAAAATCCTTTTTTCCCCCTTTTTTTAAAATCATGCTGACCAATAATATAGGAACTTTTCTGCTTTACAATCCAGCATTTATTTTAACTTTTGATCCATTTTCATAAATTGAAAACTGTGTTCTCCATTTATCCAAACAATTGACGATCTGTGCAGGGCATAGATAATGCACAATAAATACAGAGGAAATATTTAAATCAATACTTTTATATTTAGTAGTCTGCTTTCCCACTCTGAAACACACCGGCTGCCCATTCTTTTATAGAATACTCAGCTCAGATTTGAGAATAAAGCCAAGATTTGATCTTCTCTTTTGATTGCATTTGAAGTACATTTTGAGGATGCAGTTAAAATGCGACTCATAACAGAGAAGAAATGATTAGGCTGACAAAGAAAATGACACTTTCAACTACTAGTCTGGAGAAGCAGAAAGTTGTTGATGAAACTGGGAATAGGGTCATTTCTTTTGTTCATAATAAATGAACTCTTTGAAAATAATTCAGGAAAAGTGCTTCGGACTTTGTCCAAATATCAGCACAGCAGCTTCCTGCTTTTCACTGAAAGAGATTGACATTTTTCTACTTCCCCAAAGTTGCTGCTGTTTAAGGATTTAATACAACTTAAACTTAATGCAACTCTTCAAAGCAGCTGCCTTTATTTATTTATTTGTCTGTTTATTTATTTGAAGTCTGAAAAAAGGGGGACAGTTTTGAGAACTAGCAGGGAGTTGGTCTACTCTTGTGTTTCACTAAGGCTCAAAGCATTTTCAAACCTTTTGTGAAAAAATGCACAGCCCATATAAATATTTCAAAAGCTCACAAGTTGCAAATACAATCTGCTTCTTTTAAATTGTGGTAGCACTAGATGCTACAATTGAAGAGCCATTGCTATAGCTCAATGGTAGATCACTTCCTTTTTCTGCTGAAGGTCCTAAGTGGTATTTCCTGCCAATCAATAGTAGTGAATTAGATGCATGGATCGTCTGGCTCTTTATGTCCCTGGGAAAGAAAATGCACAAGTAATCATCAACTCTTAATCATAAATGAGTTCTAAATTTCAATTGCTAAACAATACAGTTGTTAAGTGAGCTTTGCCCCATTTTATGATCTTTCTTGTCACAGTTGTTAAGTGAATCACTGCAGTTGTCAAGCTATTAACATGATTGTAAAGTGAATCTAGCATACCCACTGACTTGTGTCATGTTCTGGCTGAAAAGCCCAACGAAGCTAAACACCAGAGACATTGTGATCTCTAATTAACAGAGGGATAGAATTAAGATCACGCGAAGTGTTAATACCACTTTACAATGTCTTGGTAAGGCCACACTTGGAATACTGCATCCAGTTTTAGTCACCACGATGTAAAAAAGATGTTGAGACTCTAGAAAGAGTACAGAGAAGAACAACAAAGATGATCAGGGCACTGGAGGCTAAAACATATAAGGAACGGTTGCTGGAATTGGGTATGTCTAGTTTAATGAAGAGAAGGATGAGGGGTAACATGATAGCAGTGTTCCAATATCTCAGAGGTTGCCACAAAGAAGAGGGAGTCAAGCTATACTCCAAAGCACCTGAAGGCAGGACAAGAAGCAACGATTGGAAATTAACCAAGGAGAGAAGCAACCTAGAACTAAGGAGAAACTTCCTGACAGTTAGAACAATTAATCAGTGGAACAACCTGCCTCCAGAAGCTGTGAATGCTCCAACACTGGAAGTTTTTAAGAAGAGATTGGACAGCCATTTGTCTGAAATGGTATAGGGTTTCCTGCCTGAGCAGGAGGTTGGACTAGATGACCTCCAAGGTCCCTTCCAATTATTAGTATTATGATTATATTATTATTATTATTATTCTTATATTATTATATTATTATTATTATTATGATTATTATATTATTATATTATTATTATTATTATTATTATTATTATTATTGTTATTTATGATTATTGTTGTTGTTGTTTGTTGTTGTTGTATTATTGTTGTCATTATTGTTATTATTGTTATTATTATATTATTATTATTATTATTATTATTATTATTATTATTATTTATTATTATTATTATTATTATTATTATTATTATTATTATTATTATTATTATTATTATCTGTTATGAGAAGAAACTTCAGTTAGCCAAAACATCTCCTCAGCAGCTTTGGCTCTCCTACTGATAGGGAACACCTGTGGATCCCAAACTCTCCCCTCTCCCCCCTCCCCCCTCCCCCCATAACTATAGGCAAGCTAGAAGCACTACAGTGGTCCTAATGACAGTAAATTTCGTAGCTTGACACTTTGCTTGTCAAAAGATCACAAAAAGTGATCATGTGACCCGAGGACACTGCAACCTTCATACATACATGCCATTGACAAGCATCTGAATTTCGATCACAAGGCCATGGGGATGCTGCAATTATTGTAAGTGTGAAAAACAGTCATAACTCACTTTTTTCAGTGCTGTTGAATGGTCACTAAATGAAAGGTTGTAAGTCGAGGACTTATGTGATGGTGCATATTTTAAAATGCTTGGCTCACACATCAGGGAAAACAGAAGGAGAGGCACACACATGGGTGTTTTAAAAGGTGTGAAGTAAAGAGATCTGAATTTGTCAATGTCTTCTCCTTGACAGTTTTGCTGGCATGTATAATTAATGTCTATTTCTTTATTCTGTATGGCCCTCCTCCCATCCCAAGTACAAAATGGCGTACAATGTAAAAATACCAAATAAACAAGGGAAATACCACCAAACTATATACATTGTCCTTATTATCATTGTACAAATATTGATGGCGCCCATCCATTGCCATCAGTTTCTGCGTTCCATAAACCTAAGCAAAATGCTAAAATGTTACATTCTTTACTGTTTTCTGGTACTATCTCTTTTCTTCTCCTTAAGATCATTGCAGGCTTATTAGCCTGGGTGGATCCTTTTATCCCCTGACAAAGCTGCTGTTGAACCCAAAGCATGAATTTGGTTGCCTGCTGTTTGAGCCTCTTATTAATGTTTGCCAGGAAGAAATCAAATTCTGCTTTTGAGACCCATGGTTTAGGGAACAGTTGGAGAGGAACTAAGATCTTGTAATTATTGGCTGTTTTTCAGAGTATTTTAATAAATTGCTCTGCCTCATGGTGCTAAATAATGACTTAACTTCCACTTAGTATCCTCATGATGCCTTTGAAACAAATGATTTCCCTGAGCTTTTTTGGACATTTGGGTTCTAGATTGAGCTTGGAGGTGGTGGACCTCTTTCTCTTCTATATCTGAAAGCTTTGACTCTTTCTTTATAGTCTCCACTCCCACTTTTCAAAAGCAGTCATCAACTTCCTGCCATCCCTCTAGGTCTCACGTTCCCCTCTTATGTGCTCTAATTCCTCGAAATTGAAGTATCTTACTGGGGAGCAGCGTGGTGGCCTAGAGGTGAAAATGCTTGCCTCCCACTCAGAAGGTTGAGAGTTCAATCCTAGGCAGAGGCAGAAGTTTCTCTATCAAGGCACAAAGAGAATATGCTATCTGCTGCAAACTCCACATAGGCAGCAGGAAGGACATCCGGTCAGTAAACCCTCAGCTCCATTCAGTCTCCCCAATCCCACCCCAATAAAAGGGATTACAGGTGTCCTTAATTACAAAAATCATGAAGTAGTCTTTTACTTACGATTGTAATTGAGCCTGCCAATTAAGGTTGTAAGTCAATTATGATCATAAAGCGTGTCACCTGAGTGACCAACCCAATTGTACAACCTTTTTTTTTTTTTGCAGCAGCAGCAGTCATTAAGCAAATGCTACAGAAATTAAACGAACCCCTTGTTTGTTATGGGGCGTTTTTGTTGGAAACCAGAAATGAATGCTAGTTTGGGGCAAAAACATTGACAATTGTGGTCCCATGAGCATGGGGCAGTTACCAAGTGCCTGAAATGCGGTCACGTGACCACAGAGGGGAGCTTGGCCATTGGAGCTTTGGAAGCAAGTTATAAGTGTATTTTGGGGAGAAGGTCTGTCGTAACTTCAAATAGTCATTAAGCCATCAATGGTAAGCCAAGCTGTGCAATGCACAAAGGTTTGTAAATCAAGGACTACCACATACAGTGGCATTTATTGTGCCCGTATGCTGCCTCCCTTTCCACCAAAGGAAAGACTACCATCTGGTGTCTGTTATCTGTCTCCTCTTTCTCCACGGGTCAATCAAATGGTTTGGCTCTGCCTGCTTTTTTCTCTCGTCCTTATGCCATGGAGAATTCATTATACATGTCCACCTTCCCATTTGGGCTTTTCTGTCACAAAGATAAAATAGCTTGAACTAGTATCCTGATTCGCAGGACACACTGCAAGCATTTTATCTCAACCAGGTTTTTATTATTATTATTATTCTACATGCCTTTGGGTATACACAACCGGCTGGTAAGTCTTTTGAACTTGAATGCCTGTCTGACCTAATTCTTCCCCATAGTATAAAAGCATGAATGTTTATCAGACCAACAAATTCTCCTTCTTTAAGAATCAGAATGGCAATTTGGACAAATTATTCCTCAGATTAGAAGTCGGCAGTAGCTGATCCCCATGGTAATGAAAAGAAAGTCTAAAAAATTGCTGTGGTCAGGCAAGGGTTCTGAAAAAATTCCTGCTACATGGCTGTATATATGAGAGCTCGCTTGCAACAGAGGATACCCAAGTAAGTTTCTGAATATAACTTATCTTTCACCTTTTTTCAGAAATGGCTGTCTATGCAGATTATCTTCATAAGGAATAGTTGTACTGTAAATGATAATGGATAAATATTTAATATCTACCAAGCTTTACTAAAGATCATTTTCAGCCAAGTGTTAGTAAATCATACAAATGGAAAGAAGGCTTACCTAGTAGCACACCAGGTATACAATAGGCTTGAAATTATAAAAATAAAGTTGCAGATAAAATATGCACCACATTGTTCCCAGATCAATATTATCTGTGATAGATATGATTGATCTCTGTTACATCTCTCAGTCTATCTCAGCGGTATGCAACAATCAGAAACAATTTTGTAAAGTGATAATTTTAGCAAAAACAAAGAAAAGAAAAGAAAAGAAAAGAAAAGAAAAGAAAGGAAAAGAAAAGAAAAGAAAAGAAAAGAAAAGAAAAGAAAAGAAAAGAAAAGAAAAAGCAAGCTAAAAAAGTCAGTGAATCCCAGGAAGGATATTGGAAATATTGGAAAGAATATGGTTACAGAATTGGAACGTTTGCCTGGAAAGTTTAACAGGTCCAAACAAACTACTGAGGATTCCTTGGTTACATTCTCAAGTCATTTTAGTAAGGAAATTATCAGCTGATTAGTAAAGTCTCACATAAGTCTTCTGAAAAGATACAATATTCCTCCCAGGAATGATCTGTCTCACCTCAGTGTCTCTGAATGGGAGAAACACAATAGAATATAAATGTTGACAAAAAAAAAATATAAAGACTTTGAATTTTGTAATCTCTGATCATATTCTAGAATGGGGAATTTCTGGACTCAGAATTTAAACAGTATCTTCACTATACCAGTAACTGTGTAAATAGACTGCAAGTATCTGTAAGTTTCACTGTAAGGATCATTTGCCTGTACATGATGTAGAGGACTAGGAAAATTATGTCTCGTGATATTATACATAAAAAGATACATCAAAAATTGTAATTGATCCATCAGGAAAGGAAACACCACACGGGGAATAATGGATTTCTTGAAACTCTGAATCACAGAGGAGTGGACAAGCACTTTAGCTGTTGAACTATTTGAAATACTTGTCAAGCCTAGTTTGAGTCTCTCTCTCTCACACACACACACAGTTTTGTGTTTTAAAAAAATGAATCGGAAGGAGGACATATGAAAAGGCTTTCTGGGCATTTTCCAGTCTTATATATTTCCCTGGTTGAACAATTACACTTTGAAGAAGACTTTGGAAAAGAGTCAACTTTCACGACATGGGCAGCATACAAATTTAATAAATAATTAATCAAATAAATAAATAAAATAGTACGGACCCAAATTAAGATAAGATAAGATAAGATAACCTTTATTGTCATTTTTATATTGTGGGCACAACGGCACACATCAAAAATGAAATTGAGCTGCCCGCTCTCAAAGTGAAACACATACATGACACACACCTAAACATACTATGAACAACATATATCTAGACCCACATCCCTACATATACATAGCAAATAAATATTAAATTCTTGCTTGTAATGAAAGACTGATTATATTCCAGAGAAAAATAAAGAGCATCTTATTTAAAGCAGAAGTGGGATACTTTTTTTTTAAGTATTTTTTAAAGTCATTTTTTAAAAAAAGGTTAGGAGACCCTACACTTGATAAAAACAAATAAGTCCCCAAGTACTAAAAAAAAAAAAACCAAAAACAAATTGCAGCAGCCTCGTGAAAAGCTGATTTGTCTGACCTCTGTTATGTTGGATGCGTGTGTGCATAAGGTAAACTTGGCAGATTTTTAGCAAAGATTTAACATATTTATTCCACTTTTATTTCATTGAAACACACCTATGTATATACAAGATCACAACTGGAGAATTGCCCATGTTATTATGTAGGGCTCTTGGGGAACAAACATAGATTTGGAAATTTCACATGCTTTTTTGGCCCTGGGTTAACACCTTTGTATAAAGGTGTCCTCTCAGTAGTTTGAATAAGTCTCCAATATGTACTTTCTCCACCAAATGCCAATTAAACTTGCCCAGTATACTTTGGAAATGTATCAGACATGAAATTAGTTTTCAACCACACCACAGAAATGCTGGAAATGAAATAATTAGGTAATTCCCTCAAGATGTGTGGTTGGCCTTGAAGCTAATTAACAAGCAGCAAAATTTGTCAACATTTCCTACTGACCTTAGAGGGCTGTTGGAAAGTTGATCTTGGCAAGGCAGCTGCGTTTGGCCTCAGAGAGGTGCTTGGTGCCACATTGTTGACATGCTGCACTGCAGCATGTAGACTGACAACACAATTTGCCATATCGAGATGCTTCTGGAGCATCTCCTACAGCACATCCAATAACCCAAAGAAGATTCTGCATAAGTGCTATGCATATTATTATTATGGGTGGCTAGTAACTTCAAGTGTGACATGGTAATATTGCATGTTATGATGGCTTCATATGTCATGCAGAGTAATCCTACCAAATATCTAGCTATGTGTGTTCAGAAGCCTGTCTACTGGACTCTTTAAAAAAATGGAACACTGGTAGTAATTTTATTCAATTTTTTTATACATTACAATTAACATTTCTTAATAAAGTTGTATGTAAACCCTATAACTATATTACTAACATATAAACAACCATATAGTTTAGAAGAAAGAACTAAACTATTATTTAATAGACTAGATCAGGGGTAGGCAACCTTGGCTCTTTTATGACTCGTGGACTTCAACTCCCAGAATTCCTGAGCCAGCCATGCTGGCTCAGGAATTCTGGGAGTTGAAGTCCACGAGTCATAAAAGAGCCAAGGTTGCCTACCCCTGGACTAGATGCTTACAAAAGAAGAAACTAAACTACCTAAAAAGAAAAATAGAAAGTAGGAAAAAAGAAACAAAATATTGAGTGCAAAGATATTAAACTAAACTAAACTAAACTAAACTAGGTAATGAATTAATAAACTTATCAGATTAGAAAGTAAAGACAAACATATAACTAATTGAAACCACCCAGATGGTGGCCACAAGTTTTCAATTTTTAATAGAAGCATGATGTAATAATGTTGGATCTTCAAAAAGTAAGGAGTTCCAAAGTACAACAGCTTCAAGTGAGAAAGTCTACCAACCAGTCCATATTTCTGTCACCTCACTCATGTGAGGATTCTAAAGCAAGCCTTCTTGCAATGTTTTTTTGGGATGGGCAAAGTCAATCTTGGCACAAAAGGTAACCCCATGCCTTATCATTAATGACTTTCTAGCACTTTAAAGTGGACCCAGAAACCCAAAGGTAATCAGTGCAATCAATTTAATAGTGTAATGTTACTCTACTAAAATTGGATTGTCCTAGCTGCTGGGTTTTGGATCACCTGCAGCTTCCAAGGGAATTATATTGTGAAGCTTTGACTCTCCTTTGATAGAAAGCTAATTCAAACAGTGACAGCTGACAAATTTCAGTAAGCCAGCATTTAGAGTCTTCCACACAAGCATTGAGTAGAGTATATAATCCCCTATTTGGCAACAGTCTAAGATCAAGATAGGTTATTCATAGATTGAGAGATTCCAAATTTAAGGGATTATAATGTAACAAACAGATATTTTTATCCTTAATTTGATTCTTAATAATGTGCTGCAGTATGTAACCTGTAGGTTCACCATTTTATTGTAACAAAATCTAGCAAATTCAGTGTGAATGCCAACTTCTGAAAGCAAACAATATACTTTATATAAAGCAAGCAATAATACTTTATATTCAATTTATTTCTGCCATTTATAGCAACTTAATCTCATATTTGTTTGGAAGTTGCCAAAGTATTTAATTCTGACAAGAAATGTTTTAAAGAGAAGTGTTATTAAGCCATACACTTTAGCAATGAAATTGCAACTTAAAAGAGACATTGTTTTCATTTATAAGCATACTGAAAGGTAAATTGCATTTAACTCTTTGATGTTTTTATTCCAAAAAGAAAATGGTAAGAGAACTCCTACATGACCTTGATGAGTATAAATCACCGGGACCGACAGATTACATCACAGAGTTCTGAAAGAGCTGGCACATGTTATCTCAGAACCGCTGCACCACATCTTTCATAAATCCTGGAACACCGGGGAAATGCCTGAGGATTGGAAAAGGGCTGATGTGGTCCCCATCTTCAAAAAAAGAAAAAAAATGAACCCAGGAAACTACAGGCCAATCAGTTTAACATCAACACCTGGGAAGATCCTAGAAAAGATAATAAAAAAACAGATCTATGAACAACTAGAAGCAAAGTCATAACTAGTAGCCAGCACGGATTTATTAAAAACAGATCATGCCAAACCAATCTTATCTCATTCTTCAATAAAGTGACTAAACTAATAGACTAGAGAAACGCAGTGGATGTAGTTTACTTAGATTTCAGTAAGGCATTTGACAAAGTAGACCACAACCTACTAATTGACAAGCTAGAAAAAGGTGGAATAGACAACATCATTACCAGATGGATCTGTAGCTGGCTGACAAACCACACTCAATGAGTAGTCCTCAATGGCACTACATCCACATGGAGAGAAGTAAGCAGTGGGGTACCACAAGGTTCTGTCTTAGGCCCAGTACTCTTCAACATCTCCATAAATGACTTTGATAAGGGAATTGAAAGGGAACTCATCAAATTTGCAGATGACACCAAACTGTCAGGAATAGCCCATACCCCAGAAGACAAACTCAGGATCCAAAAAGATCTTGACAAACTTGAACAATGGGCCCTATCCAACAAAATGAGTTTCAACGTGGAGAAAAGCAAAGTCCTACACTTAGGCAGGAAAAACCAAAGGCACAAATACAGATTGGGCATGACCCGGCTTAAAAACAGTAACTGTGAGAGGGACCTTGGAGTCCTACTGGATGATCACTTGACTATGAGCCAGCAGTGTGCAGCAGCAACCAAAAAAGCTAATACAATCCTGGGTTGTATAAACAGAGGAATAGAATCAAGATCACGCGAAGTATTAGTACCACTTTACAAAGCCCTAGTAAGACCACACCTGGAATACTGCAGCTAATTTTGGTCACCATATCACAAAAAAGATGTTGAAAGTTTAGAAAAAATTCAGAGAAGAGCAAGTAAGATGATCAAAGGCCTGGAGGCTAAAACATACACAGAATGGCTGCGGGACTTGGGTTTGGCTAGTCTAAAGAAAAGAAGAAATAGGGGAGACATGATATTAGTGTTTCAGTATCTGAGGGGCTGCCACAAGGTAGAAGGGGTCAGGTTGTTCACCAGAGCACCAGAGGGAAGGACAAGAAACAATGGTTGGAAACTGATCAAGGAGAGAAGCAACCTGGATTTAAGGAGAAACTTCCTGACAGTGAGGACAATCAACCAGTGGAACAGCTTACCCCCAGAAATCATGGGTGCCCCATCACTGGAGATTTTTAAGAAGACTAGACAATCACCTGTCTGAGATGGTGTAGGTTCTCCTGCTTAAGTGGGGGGCTGGACTAGAAGACCTCCAAGGTCCCTTCCAGCTCTATTCTATTCTAAAAATGTGCTAAAGACATCTTACTTATCAACTTAGCACAAAGCTGTTACTCCTTCCAATATTTTTCTCAAATGCTGTTTTACTTGCCTTATTAAAATCTTGTAGCATATGTATTCTTCAGGGATAGCACGAAATTTCATTGGGAAAGAATTCTAACTCTGAGTGTGTTGTGTGTATGTATGCACATATAGCTTATACAAATGATATTGGGCAACAAAGATTTTGCTGTGAATGGGACAACCATACAAGAGAGTCACATTACTTTAAAAAGAAATGGCCTCTCCAAAATAATTTGGTTCCAAGATATAAAAAACATGGCACATGAACCACTTATTGAGCCAGCAAAGATATTTTTGCCTCTGCTTCACATAAAACTTGGACTGGTGAAAAATTTC
This sequence comes from Azemiops feae, assembly GCA_023970755.1. NCBI lineage: Eukaryota > Metazoa > Chordata > Lepidosauria > Squamata > Viperidae > Azemiops > Azemiops feae. The sequence goes on along the minus strand of JALGBA010000212.1, from coordinate 244,017 downwards.
ATGAAAGTTTTGAACAAGGAAGGTGAAGGTTTTTATTATTTGAGACAGATCTATCTATCTATCTATCTATCTATCTATCTATCTATCTATCTATCTATCTATCTATCTATCTATCTATCTATCTATCTATCTATCTATCTATCTATCTATCTATCTATCTGTCCGTCCGTCCGTCCGTCCGTCCGTCCGTCCGTCCGTCCATCCATCCATCTATTTTTTTTATATTTTATATTTCTTAACTATCTCCCCCAGATGTTTCCAAGAATAACTGATACCAAGACCAAGGAAAACATTTTTGTTGGTCCACAGATCATATATGTCATCAGTGACAGGTGGTTTGAGCATCTGTCACCAAAGAAAATCATCTGAAAAGCGTGGATGTCATTGAGAATTGTCTTGGCTACTACAGACCACCAAACTACATTCAGCTGGTTGACAACCATCTTAGAGCATACAAGTCCACAAAATGAAACATGTTGCTGAAGATGCATTTTTGGCATTTGCACTGCAGTGAGATGCACCAGACACTGAGTATAATGAAAATCACCTTTAGTGCTGTTGAATACATGCAGTTTGTTGAAAAATTATGCAATTCAATACATTATAGTCATCAAAAATCAATTTCATATTTCTCAAGATTTCTTCATGATACAGTCATTCTGAATTTATATTTGTGTTCAGTTTGAAGGTGTCTATCATAATCATCCAAAGTTTTTCAAGAAGCAAAACTTTTGAGAAATCTGTATCTATACTGTAGTGGTGGTATTGTTTCATACAAACTATAATTAAGCACAGTATAGCTAAATCAAAAGTATATGCAATAGAAACCAATGTCACAATATAATAATCAGTACAAACCACATTTAATACTACACAATAATCAATGTATAATAATATAAACAATTCTTAGTACTAGCAGAACTTTAGTATAAACTAAACTAGTGATTAATTGAAGAATTTTTTTTCCAGTTTCATAAAGATCCTAAACTTTGTACATTTCAAAAGACTGAACTCCAGAGATAATTCAAAGGGGAATAAATTCCAAAGAGTAGAAGCTACATGGCAAAATGTCTAAAAAGTGATTTGGCATTTCAACACGAGGAATTGTAATATGAGGAAAAATAATTGACCTTGGTTTTATAATTAGTTGTGTGTTGAAATGGTTAAAATACTCAACTCTACAAACGAATTTGGCTGAAGCCATGTTCGCTTCATTTTCGGTTGCCACAGAATTGAGAGGGGGGAATGAGTGTTTTTTAGCTTAGCCAAAACAATAAGTTGCTCTGTAGGAACCAAGGTCATTGCTGATTGCATTTTGGCGGGCTAAAGCTTCTGTTAGAAGCCCGCACAAGTAGTTAATTGGGGAATGTGATTTATGACACATTAGTGGGGTGGGAAGTTCAACTTTGTAATATTGTAACCTTTGGGGGAAGCTTCAATCTTTGGTTCACTTTTGATCATGCCGATACTATGTAGCCAAATAAATATGTTCTTTAAGGAAACTTTTTTGCCTTGGAGTTCTTTTTACTGGTCTCATCTATCAGAAGCATGACAGTTGACTGCATAGGAAAACCCAGTTCCTACCCACCTAGTAGTTCAAAAGCATGCAAATGCAAGTAGATAAATGAGTACCACTTTGATGGGAAGGTAACAGTGTTCTATGCACCTCACCATGCTGCCACATGACCATGGAAGTGTCTTCAGACAACACTGGCTAAGAAATGAAGATGAGCACTGTCCCCTAGAGTTGGACCTGACTGGACAGGGGAAACTTTATCTTTACTTTTGCACAGTGCTTTTTTTGTAAAAAAAAAAAAAAAAAAGGTGCCAGAACTCACACATGTCATACAACCAGCCTTGCCTACCCTATAAGGTTCCATCCAAAAAAGGTGCCGGAACTCCGTTCTGGGCGTTCTATGACAAAAAAAGCCCTGCTTTTGCATAGGAAAAAGTTATATAATCAAGTTATTCAAATAATTGGATGTGTCTGTATAAACACTCTAGGATACCAGGACCAGCAATTTAAACCAGTAATGTTCCTAAAGATCCAATAACTGGCAAAAAGAAAAGTTGAACTATACTGGGAGAGATTGAAGACCTCATAATAACTGCTTTTTTCTGGACCTGAATTAGTGGGGATAGAGCAGAACAAGAAAGACCTACTAAACAAAGTACTACAATAATCAAGGTGGGACACCACCAAGGCAGGAACTAACTGCTTAGCTGTTTCTAAAATAAGGTATGACTGGATTCTGCAGCTATACAGAAGACAAAAAGTTCCAAGTTCCTGAACATTTATTGATGAAAGGATTTAAAGTAAGCTTCTCATCTATAAGAACTCCCAAATCAAACATCACTGAAGTTTGCAATAACCACCAGTTCTGGAAAGCAAAAAACAAAAACAAAAACAAAAAACCCAACCAAGACAGTGTGAAAGAGAAGAAGGATGAGGATGAAAAGTAATAAAACCAATCATTTCCTTGTTTAATTTAAAGCTGTAAGAACTTATCCAATTGAAGAGCTCAGCTATGCTTTTAGGAAAGGAAGACCAAGACTGAGGCAAAAGAAGAAATTTGTCTAAAGATTTGATAGTTAAAAGGAAAAAAAAATCTAATGACAACGTGTACAAGCTAAACACCAGTGGAACTAAAACTGAATCCTGAAGGAGCTCCACAGGTATGTGAAAAAGCTAAAGCAAAAGGTCTTCGAATTAACTAGAAATATGCAATGAGTAATGTTAAGACTGAAACCAATGAGAAACTGTATCATTGATGACTAGCTAAGTTACAGAAGGTAGCATTATTTATGCTCAAGGATGACAAATGATTCAGGCAAATCTAGCAACACTACATTGATGATTGTTAATTTGCCCCGGCCACCAACATATAATTGGTAACCCAAGTCCTGGACTGATTGAGTAAAATGATGGACCCAAAGGTTGATTGAAATGAGGCCCCAAAATATTGACTGACCTATAAGGAAGGAATTGGGTAAGAACAATATGTGCAATAATGTTTTTCCTCTTTTTTTCCAAACATGTAAATGTTTTATTGGTGAAGTACAACAACTAGAAGAGATGAAGAAATATAACCAAAAAATAACATTGCTAATATAATCAGAAAGGAACATACAAATAGTAGTTACACGAGTGTCATTAAAAAAAAATTAAAGATGTATTCATAAAGTATTAATATAGAACTAGTTCAATCTTTTAACTTATTATTAAATCTAGCCTATAAACCATTCATTGCTCCACTTTCTCAGTTTTAATATAAGTTATTCCAATTCAATATTTATATAATTTACTTAAATTCTTAATATTATGTTATTTAGGTGTCTTGAGAGTAATGAATATAGGTAAAAGAAAAAAAGGTGAATATTCTATCCATATGAAATACAATTATTTGACTTTCTACAAAATATAACATTGGTTAAGAAATGAAAAATAAAGGCAGAGCATACATCAAGTTATTCGTTTTATAATAAAGATTTGTCCTTAAGCTAACTTACTAGATATTAAAGTCTTCATCGTGCTATTGCTTGGTAGGGTATATGAATGAATATGTGTGTTTTATACATGTCAAAAAAGGAAGAGCAAGTGAACAAAACAAGCTTAGCAAATTTGAAATACTAAAAAATAAAAGAAAAACAGAAAAAGTCAGAAAAAAAGAAAAAAAATGTTGTTGAGTTTGTCCCCTTTTATGCTTCGGCTAATTTGCAGTATTTACAAAGGTTTAGGCCTCATTAAAAACCAAACTGTAGATGATTATATTTATCATGTTGCATGATGTGTTCTATGTATGGGAACCATTCTTGCTTAAATTTAGTTAAACTTCCATTGGGCATATATATTGTTAGTTTTGCCATTGCTGTGTATTCTCCTGTTCACTAATCTTGACTAAAAACTAAAGACAGGATCCCGAGCAATAACTAGAACACAGTGAAGTAGCTGCAGAATTTTTTTCTTCAGAACAGTGTGACCATAAGCATTTTTTAAAAGAATCTGGAAAAACCCCTGCCATCAAAGAATAGTTAACTAATATAGTCAAGAACATCAGGAAAGAAGGAAGAAGAAAGAAGATGAATAGAAGAAAGAAAAAAAGGAACTAAGGGAGACATTATATAGGGAAGTTCTGAGACTACTTCAACTATCAATTTTTTAGTAACTGGAGAAAATATGTATATATAGAGAAGAGGAAACATACTAATGGGAACAGCATACAAAACCTGTATATGAAAAGGAGCTGAGAACTTATCAATTTTGACCCAAATATATCTTCTAAGCCTATTAGGTGCAAAAGGAGAACTTTCAATAGCAATCTATGACAGAGATAAAAGAAACTGAGATATAGCAAAAAAAAAAAATCATTACCATTCATATTTCCAGATTCTTGCCCTGGTAAAATCAAGGAGAGAAGCAACCTAGAACTAAGGAGAAACTTCTAACAGTGGGAATAATGAACTAGTGGAATGGCTTGCCTTCAGAAGTTGTGGGTGCTTCATCACTGGAGACTTTTAAGAAGAAACTGGACAGCCACTGGTCTGAAATGGTATAGGGTTTCCTCAGTGGTGGGATTCAAATATATGAACAACCGGTTCTCTGTGTGGATGCCGCTTCCAGAAGTCCATTCTGGGCCTGGGCAACAAAAAATTAGCTACCGGTTCTGCCGAAGTGGTGCAAACCAGCTGAATCCCACCACTGGGTTTCCTGCTTGAGCAGGGGGTTGGACTAGAAGACTCTAAGGTCCTTTCCAACTCTATTATTCTATATTCTGTAAAATACCTTTAATTAATGCCATTCTTGCCAGAAAGGAACTTTGGGGGATAAAAAGCTTAATTTCTCTCTATGTCACCTTTGAGAACCTTGGAACAAAATGTATTAAAAAAAAAATAGAAATCGAAAATGTTCATCTTTTCTTGCCAGATGACAAGAAAGATGGGAGAAAAGCATATAGTCCTCTCTTAACATTTGAGACCAATCTTTTTTTTTTTTTCAAATTTTCTGATTTGTGTACATATTTTGGAAACTTAAGAGTAAAAACTGGGGGAAGGTTTTGTTTTGTGTCCCTTCAAGTCAGCTTTGACTCCTGTTTGGACTAATCCCTGGAATAATCTCTGAATTTTTCTTGGCAATGATTTTTTTAAATAGGTTTGCCCTTGCCTCATTCCCAGGATTGAGAGAGAGAGGGTGTCTGATCCCAAAGTCACCCAGCAAGTTCTGTGCCTAAGACGAGACTAGAACTCAGGATCTCCTGGTTTCTAACCCAGTGTTCTTAACCACCATTTACCAAACTGATGCTCTGCTGAGAGTGTTGGGTGTCATCTTTTTTTGTGTTGATATAATTCTATAAGGTTATGTTAAGAATTATGAACTGGTACTAGCTTTGATGTGGACATGGACTCCAGAAGACCAGATATGAAAGAGTAGGTTTTTATATTTCAAGGATCCAGTAACATAAAAGATTAAAATAGCTGGAAAAAACCCCAACCACCCAGAGGTGTTTCATGCCATTGTTTTTTATTATATTAAAAATTAAAATCTTGAACTATTACCCATTTCTCATGATTAAAAATCTCTTTACTCTTGTGAGACACAGCCATTTCCTTCTCATGATAAAGACATTTCTATTCATTCATAAGGAAAGAACAAACCTATTTTGACTGGCTTAATTCTGCAAACAATAATAAAGTCAAGTTGTTTCAGGAATATCACTGAGCAATATAGAGTTAGACTCTTCAGTGAAAGTTCCCATGAAAATTTACAAAATGAGAAGCAAACACTGCAAATTGCGTAGGTAATATTTGCATATTTGAGGTAAATTTACTTACAAATACACAGCATCTGATGCCCACAATTCCCTTTGCAAGGTTATTAATACATGTTCCACAATAAAATAATGTATGTGCTTAAATAGATATTCTTCACTTTATTCCTTCTTGGGGTAAACAACATTGAGCAAAGGAGTAAGAAATAAATTAAAAGAATGAAATAAGGGAAAGGAATGGGGAAAATAGTTAAATCTAATCTACAGCCACATCATTCAGGAATCCTCTTGATGCCTTTCTAGCCTGGCAAAGCAATCTTGTCCCTAGGAAGTCCATACCCTGATTTATACGATGCCTTTGTTCCTTCAAATACTCACTACCTGTTTTTTTCAGGATCTCATCAATTCTACCCAACCACAATTTTCTTGGTTTCCCCCTTTTACTCAATACACTCACTCTTCCTTTATATTTGCATTTTGGGATTTGATCTCATTCGTTTTCTCCATACAGGAAACAACCTCAGTGGGTTCCTTTTGCACTGGTTACTCACTTTTATATTCAATCCACATTCATTCATCACCCAATCATTCTTGATCTTATCTCTTGTTATTTTATCTCTTCTTATTTTTATTCTTCAAAACCCTGTTCCTGTTGCATTCAACTTTTATATATCTCCTGACAGACCTAACTCTCACTTCTGTTATAATGAAATGGGGAAAATGTGCTTTTATACGCAGTTTTGCTTCCTCGGCAAATATTCTTTCTTGACTGTAGGCCAAGGGCCACCCAATCCTTTTCTGCTACGATTTGCATGGCTGAAAATGTCTTCAATCCTTTCCCCCATCTTTAACAATCTTCTGGCAAGGTACACAAGTTCATCTACTTGATCTCATTTTTACCATGCAATAATTCACTTTTTTCTCGGTCAGTCAAACTACCTTGGACAGCGATGCATTAATTTTCAGATCCTCCTTGCATCGTGCAATCTACTTGACTGCTACAAATCACATGGGTTTTTAGCGAACAACAAAACATCCTCTCCGCTTTACATTCATGTGCTCTATCAGTGCATCTCTAACATCACTGAAAAGATTCCTTATACAATTATCCATCATTGCATTAAAAAAATAATAGGATAAGAATCACATGTTCTTCTCCTATTCCCTTCCTAATATTGAAACATTTGCTGAGCATTTATTTATTCATTTATTCACCCACACGCTTCTCTTCCATTATATACCAGCTCTTTTCATACTCAGCAGCCCACTTTTAACTCTATATTCATTTCTCTAAACAAAGAAATGCGTAATACATGTTCTTTCTCATATTCATGTATTTCTTTAAAATATGGTCTGCTTCCTGACAAAAAACCCACAATGCATTTCCTAAAAAATCTTTCACTGTCACCTCTTGCACCTTTATGATCAGAATTCTGCCCAGCATGTTCTCAGCCATACTTAACAAATTCTCCTATATTTTTTACATCCGCTCTTGCTACATTTCCCTTTTGCTCAGGGGAACCATCCCAGCATTCTTCCGATCAGGCACAGATGCAGATTGCCCACAGAAGCTAAACAATTTCCATACGCAAACCACATCCATATTTTAACATCTCTCTAGTTGCACAGAGGGTTAGAATACTGTATCTGACAAAAAATGGTCAGATCCCCACTCAATGGGATGGCTTTGTGTAACCATCATTCAGCTTAACCTAAGAGATGCTGTGTGGATAAGGAAAGGAAACACTGAATTCCTTTAGGGTATGCTGAACAGTTGCTGATTCTTTGGAGGAAAACAAAAATGTGGTGTTAACATTTATTTATTATTAATTAACTTATTAATTATTAAATTTGTTTGCCACTCATCTCCCTGCAAGGTGACTCTGGGAGCCTCACAACATCAAAATAGAACCATATTTGTAGGTATAGGTATATATGCATGCATGTATAAAATCACCATAAAAATGCAGGTTATAAGTCAAAGGCAAGTAGGAAAGAAACAGACTGTATGGGGGGGGGAGATGGGATCTGCTATTGGTCCATCAAACACCTCCAGTGTGATACTCCCCCTTCTGGGGCCGCAAATCAACTGGCAGAGCCAGGTTTTCAGGCTCTTGCAGAAGGTCAGGTGGGAGCCAACCTCAGCTCAGGGGGCGAGATGTTCCAAAGGGCTGGGGCCACAGAAGAGAAGGCTCTTCTCCTGGACCCCACTAGCAGGAATTCCTTAACTGACAGGATCTGCAGTATGCCTCCTCTGCTGGCATGGGTGGGGCGGCCATGTCTCATAGGGGTTAGACAGTTCCTCAAGTAACCTGAACCCATGCCATGCAGGGCTTTATTGGTAATAATCAACACTTTGAATCGCACTTGGAAGCATTTCGTATTTAATTACTTAAATCCAAAGCTCAACCCTGTTTTTTAGAGGATATATGGCAGGTCTGAGACATTCCCCTGCCCTCTTTTTTCTTTCTAAAATTTCAGTTGGATATATTTTTTTCCTCTTATGCCTGGCTGGCAATGCACAATAGGAGTTTGGAAGGCACCTTTAAAGCACTACATGGCTTGGGACCAGGTTACCTAAGGGATCGCCTTTTCCCAAGAGTCTGTACCAATCCAATTCAATCTAGTAGATTGGGCATGCTGCAGATCCTTTCAGCCAAAGAATGTCAGCTGGCAGGGACTAAAAGAAGGGCCCTTTCTGCTCTATGGGATATCCTCCCGTCAGAGATTAGAATGGTCCCGACCATGTTGGCCTTACATAAAGCTTTAAAAACCTGGCTGTGCTGCCGAGTTGGGGGTGCTGAATGTGTTAAGGGCCCTGTTTCTTGGCTTTACTGTTAAATGGCTAATTATATTGGCTGCTATATATATATATTAATTTTGGAAGATTTTTTTTATTGTTTTTATACTTTGGAATTGTAAGCTGTCCAAAGTTGTTGATTGAGGTGGTTGGCTATAGAAAAGGAAGGAAGGAAGGAAGGAAGGAAGGAAGGAAGGAAGGAAGGAAGGAAGGAAGGAAGGAAGGAAGGAAGGAAGGAAGGAATATCCCAACCATTAATCAAAGATCCTGAGGGCATGTAGGCCTCTGGTGTACAGCTTAAAAGGGACAGGTCTGGAACACATAATAGTTTCTTCTTGATCCACTGATGGTACTGTCCATTTACTGAGGGACCAGGAAGCTGAAGATGCTGAAGAGAAAAAAAAGAGGGAGAAAGAAGACCACATAGTTGCAAGAGAATTGATGGAGCCTGTGGTTGTGTGATGGTGACATGCAGATTTCCCAATCCCAAAAGTGACAGCAACATCTGAAAGGGGTAAAGATGAGTAGTGTTGAGAAAAGAAGCTATGCAGAAGGAGAATCCTCTCTGGGAGTCACAACAGAATAGAAAGTGGCGGTCCATGTGCCAGTTTTTCAAGAGTTTTAGACAGGAAAGAAAGCTATTTTCAGTCTTCTTCCACTTTGTCTTTAAAATAGGAAAGAGAAAGTAAGGTCAAATTATTATCAGAGGGGAGTTAATGTCAGAAAGCAAAGCAATCAAGTAATGGGATTAAAATAGCCTAAAGGAAAGTTAAGGAAGTCAGGTAGTGCTCTACTTAGTTCTTAGTGGGAGAAAATAACTGTAGAAATAAGAAGAGAATTAAAAAGTTTTGTAGTTTTAGGATATGATTAGGAATTAGCTAGGTAAAGAGAACTTTATTTCTGAATTTGCAAGCATGCATAATTCATCCTGTTATTTACTGTAATGATAATATCAATTTAACTGATAGAACATATATCCAGATCTCTTTCTTTCCCTTCCCACCCTCGGACTGGAGGACTACGGCAGCTGAGCTTTTGATTTCCAATGACTTTGAGAAATTTGGCTTTGCCTATATTTTTATGTCTTTTTGCATACTTATATCCTGCCTTTTGTATTTTTATAAATAAATCAAGGCAGCAAGCACACAATGCTCCTTCCTCCTCCTATTTTCCCACAACAACAACTCTGTGGGTGAGTTGGGCTGAGAGAGGGTGATTGGCCCAAAGTCACTCAGCTGGCTTTCATGGCTAAGACAGGACTAGAACTCATGATCTCCTTTCTATACTGGCGTCATAACCACTAGACCAAATTTTCTCAGAGAGAGAGAGAGAGAGAGAGAGAGAGAGAGAGAGAGAGAGAGAGAGAGAGAGAGAGAGAGAGAAATGAGAAATGAGAAATGAGAAATGAGAAATGAGAAATGAGAAATGAGAAATGATACAGATAGATAGATAGATAGATAGATAGATAGATAGATAGATAGATAGATAGATAGATAGATAGATAGATAGATAGATAGATAGATAGATAGATAGATAGATAGATAGATAGATAGATAGATAGATGATAGATAGATGCAATTGTGCACTTGTATATAAAATGTATATGCATGGTGGCTTAGTGGTTAAGATGCTGGGCTTGTCAATCCAAAAGGTAGGCAGTTTGAGACCCAAGTACCACGTGATGGGGTGAGCTGCCATTTTTGCTCCTGCTCTTACCAACCCAGCAGTCCAAAAGTATTCAAATGCAAGTAGATAAATAGGTACCACTTTGGTGGGAATGTAAAAGTGTTCTGTGCACTTTGGTGTATAGTCATGCTGGCCACATGACCTTGGAAGCATCTTTGGATAACATTAGCTCCTTCAGTTAGGAAACAGTGATGAGCACCATCCCCAAGAGTCAGATATGACAAAACAGGGAAACCTTTACCTTTTTACCTTTTTATGTGTATAAAACAAAAAATACACCTCTATGGTCTTTGACTACCAGTCAGTAGGTTCCAGTCTCAATCATGACTGAGTGTTTATCAAGAACATTTGAAAAATGATGAGCCAATCTGACAATACAGTAGCTGTAAATTCTAAAGCAACCTAACTCATTAACTACACACATATTTGTGCACATAAGATCAGAAGAATTAGAAATCTACAGGTCACAGGTCCTTTAATATGTGCAAAAGCACACTACAGTATGTATTCTATAATTTGGTTCTGGAGTTATTCAACATTCACTCTTTGTTCCATAGATTTCTAATAGTAACTAAGCAGCAACATTTGAACACATCAATATTTTATGCTGCTCTAAAAGCCACAAATGCCAAACTCTAAAGTGTGTGAAAACATCCAAGGTTTCTATCACCCAGAATGTAATTGCAGTCTTGGGATTTCTGGGAGGAACCTGCTGGAAAATAAGAAAAGCTCTTTTGTTCTGAACAATAGTGACAACAGCTTCACCAACTTTACAAGTAGAAAAGTGTTCAAACATTTTGTTTTCATCTTGATTGTGCTGATCAGGGGGAAAAAAAACCCCAATCTCGGCTGGTCTTCATGTAAGAAGAAATCTTGTTCTTAACTTACATGATGTTTCTTTAGAAAACAATATGCCCAATGCGTTGGAAAATACTTTATCCTTTCTATATCTGTGTGCCAAAAATACTCTGAAAACTAAGAGTGTTAGTTTTTAATAATATCAAATAAATCAAACTGCTTTTGCTAGTGAATGAATCTTGCATTTTTATGCACTGACTTACAACCAGAAAAAAAAAAATGTTCAAAGACATCCTGCCCTCAGATTTGTTTTCTTTTCACAATTTTATCTCATACCCTGTCCTTGGTGCTGAATCAAGCAAAAGTATCATAGATATACAAAGGCAGGTTAAGGGGAAAATCCTAGTAGTTATTGGGAGGTTCATACTGGCTCTTGTTCCCCACTGATATGTCTGAAGTAATTCTTAAAGTACTTAACCTTTTCCCATCCCTTGTTTTGGGATGACCTGCACAGTCTTACTTGAACAGGTGTATCCAGTCAGTGATGACAATAAAAGACTAATTGGGCCCTTGGGGACTCCAATATTGAGTGTCCCAGGACTTAGTCCCTTCTTCAATCCTGTTTGACATCTACATAAGCTACTGGGAAAGGTCATTTCAATTCAGGATGAGGTATCATCAATATCAAAGTCTCCTGTTCGAGCAGGGGGTTGGCCTAAAAGATCTCCAAGATCTTTTGACAGAGCTGTGCTTCCTCAGAGAAAGAGGGCTTACAATTTGAGGCATCCTTCTGCACTCGCATCTCCTGCTGAAAGACCAAATGGAAGCTTGTGGTCTACACAGTTTTGCCAACCTCCAATTGGCTTGTCAGTTATAGTGTTAACTAGACTTGGGTGCATGAGGACAATCACACATGTTCTTGTCATTATTCACTCCAGATGGGGCTGCCCCTAAAAGCCAAGTGGGAAGATTAGCCCATCGACAATGCAGCAGTCTTGGCTCTTGTACTTACACCATGGCTGTGGGGGATGCATTGATTACTGGTATTGTTTTGAGTGCAATTTAAGTGTATTTGTTACCTATAAAGTCATATGTGGCTCAGGGCCTATGATCTATATATCGTTCTCACACATATTCAGTCTGGGTGACCAGGGAATACCAGGGTGACTAAGTTTCTTTCTCTTGAGAAATGTGATAAGGGAAGGCATTTTCTGCAGATGCTCCCTTTATCTGGAATAGATTGCCATGAAGTGAGGGTGATTCCTACTCTCATAGCCTTCCATAGATTTATACAAAGTTGGCTTTTCCAGAAGAACTTTGCAGATTAATCTGTGTGGAGATGCTGCTATCAGAATGATTTTATAATCTGTAAAAATTTGTTTTATATTGTAATTATATAGGTCACATTATAATGTTTTATTCATTGTGGATATTTTATATTGCCTAAAATCCCAGGTGACTGAGACAACAAATGTATTCCATAAATAAATAAATAAAATGTGTACTCATTTATTTTTGTGCCAATTTTTTAATGCTACTGTTTATTTGGATTATCTTTACGACCACCCAACTTGCAATAATGGCTCTGGGTGGCTTACATATAGTTACAAGCATAAAACAGAGAAACTAGAAATAGAATCCAAGTATCTAATAAATAAAGATAATCACAGCACCTTTGCATTCAAACTATTTCATTTCTAGATGGATCCGTTCACCATTCTAGTCCAATAACCAGTAGGAAAAACAGACATTCAGGGTGTTATACCAGGCTAACCTGAATCTCAGGGGCAATGCTATTCTATAGGCCAGGCACTGTGGTACAGAAGACACATTTCCTAGCTCCCACATTGTATGAGAGAAGGGCCCTGAAGTATTCCCACTCTGCCAGATTTCATGGGATATGTGTAGACAATTTGAGGCAATCGGTCCCACAAATAACCCAACCTTACAGTATGCCATGAAGGGCTTTAGAGGAAAAAATCAGCTTCTTAAACTCAGAAGCCTGTAGTTTGCTAGTGAAACTTGCAAAGTAGTGGCATTATATGGACATACCATGGCATCCCATAACTTGTCAAGTGCAAACAACCACATATGCACATGAAGGGTTCAAGGTAACTACTTTACTGTATTCTACCTGTAATACAAGAATCTCCCCAGACTGCTTGCCTTTTCTTGGGAACAAACCTTCTGTAAGGGCCTGAAGACCTGGGACCCCAACAATGGAATATCACAGTGTAAGTGGTTGATGAATTAAGAGGCAATCCCACCTTCCCCCCCCCATGCATCCTGTTTCTCCTTCCCCCTCTTTTAACTATACTTTTATATTTGATTGTGACTCCATCTTTATCATTTTAATAATATTTATCTTTTATAGTTTCAATGCTTTGTTGTTGTTGTCTCAATTAACCTTTTATAGCCCTGCTTCTGTTGTTATCCTACTTAGCTTTCTAAATCAGCCAATGTCATTTAGGTGCTACTATTCAACTGGGCCTCATTGTTTCTATTACAATCCTGCAATCTAGTGCTTTGTTCATAAACCTCAAGATGATAAATTGATAATCCAAGAAGGAGAAGAGCAGAGATGATAGTAGGAACTTATCACTTTAAATAAGTGCCACCATATCTCATTTCTGAACAATATCCAGCATTAAAGGAAATCCCTGTAGGTAAAAAGTAGCGCATCATAAAGTATGCTAGAAACTTTCATTTTTGACATGACAAGGTTGTGCCTCTTAAGTGTGAAGGGAACATTTTGTATCAAGGACCAAGACAGTTTCCCACAGGCACATAACTGCCAACTGTAGGTACAGGATGAAGGACCCAAATGGCTTTTAGATCTGATCTGTCATGGCTCTTAGAGGAGGTGCTCTGATGTTATTAAGGACACAATAACAACCACCTTGGTATTTAATTCTTATTGTCTGTCAGAATAACAAGGGTTATGATAACTGTAAAACATAGAGAATCCACCTGTGATTTTAGACTGAATCACAATCTTCTGTTTGGAATGAAAGACACATTGAAAGTAATGCACAATGTAGCTGCAAACAATGTTGACTGAAGATTTTAAAGCACCATCTTAAATATAAAGAAAAAGCCATTATTTTTCAATGAGTACTTTTTAATCAAGGATCCTGATAAAACAACAGTATCCTTTTTTGCTGCCTTGCCATTTCCATCTGTTCAAATATAATTAGGTCACTCTGCAGGATGGATGCCCCAAGATTAGATGCTTATTTCGACTGAAATAAAACTAAAGTGGTAAAACAGAAGAGAAAAATCTGGTCGACTAGATACCTGCTGAATTACATTTCATAAGACTATCATATCTGGGTTGTAAAAACTGCTAGATAGCAGCAGAGAGTTTTCTGTATATTTGTTGCAATCTAGTGATCAACTAGAATTTTGCAGCCAGATATGGTAGACTTTCCAGTATCTTCTACTCCTGCTCTTAATGTCAACCATTAAACATTTCTTATTCATGTGGCAAAAGGTCATTTTGACTATAATATTTACTGGGGTTCTTGTACTATATTAAACTGCAATTATATTTGTTTGGTTTTGGCATAATGCATTTATGAACTCATATATTGCAGTTAGTAAATTATGAGTAATCTATGCCTACTGCAATCTCATCAACAAAGTATCATTAAACTGTGAATCCACAGTAATATATCAAGTAGCCCTACCTATGGCTACCATATCTAAATACTGATACTTTTAGTGAAAGCAAGGAGATTTAGAACTCTAAGTGGAATGGTGAGCCAGATTTTTTAAGCCCAAATATAATAGCCATAGACCATATGTGCAAATGAACCTGCCCTATATTTCCAGTGAATAGTAAGAATTCTGCCTTTGCTATCAGAATATACAATATTTATAAATTCATTGCCTAAAAGAAGATATTAAAGGAAAGATGGAGATAGAGGAAAGAAGAAAGAGCAAGTGCAGGCACCAATTCTTGAAGTTGACAACCTTATCAGCATCTATTAACTGACTCAATGCCCAGAGATACAGTAGTTGATGTTGGCTATTCTAAACATGGAGGAGCACAGTGGCCTTGTCAACCATAAGGTTGGCAGCTTAAGACCCAACTACCGTGTGACAGGGTGAGCTCTCTTTCTTGCCCCAGCTCCTGCCAACCTAGCAGTATGCAAATGCAAGTAGATAAATAAGTACCACTTCAGTGGGAAGGTAACAGCATTCTGTGCCCCTCGGCATATAGTCATGCTGGATCCCTTGGATAAGAAATGGGGATGAGCACTATCCCCTAGAGTCAGACACGACACAACAGGACAGTGGAAACCTTTATCTTTGTCTTTATTCTAAACATCTGAAGAGCAGCTGTCTATTTTTAAAGTTATACTATTTGGCCCTTCTTCTTCACCGCCTGCTATTTTATCACCCAATACAGGTCTCTTTATTATACAGACCCAGCCCTGTATTAGTAAAATGACAATAAAGGATGGGAAAAGGTATTGGAATATGACAATAACAATTAACTCTAAAGGAACATTTCTGGAAATAACAATCATCATCTCTTGATTAGTTGAATCAAGATTACTTTTTAACTATGTTTCAATAGAAGCTAATGTTACTCCTACTCTACCATTAAAGTTTAATTAACTCATAACTGCCTACTCTGCTTAACCTCCTTATTCGATCCAAAGGATCTGGCTGCAGAATCTACAGACAAATCAGATGGATAGATCAAGGTAGCCCCTCTTATTATTAGCCCTAACCCTTCTCTGATGAATAGAGTTTACACAGTTCAATACTGAATGTCTCTTCCATTCAACTGAATGAAAGTATAGATGTATTTCATGCAAGCTTCATATTTTTCCTGTGCAGCTACATCTGTCTGTCTGTCTGTCTGTCTGTCTGTCTGTCTAGCTATCTACAGCATCTCTCTCTCTCTCTCTCTCTCTCCTTTGATTGTTTCTGGTGTATGAAATAACTGCTCCAAGAACAATATTTATTGAGTAGATTAAAAACATACTAAATCAAAATATTTAAAATCCATAGAAGCACACACAATTCTCCACATACCTTGTTAAACAAACTTTATTTATGTTCTGTACACCTTTCACAAATATATCCTTTTCATGTAATTTTTTTTGTTGTTCAAAAGAGAGACACCAATTCTAGTAAACAAATTATGTTTTGGTGTTCCCATTCTTTTTCTTTTACATTTATATTCAGAGATAAGGATTCGGAATCATGGTGGTGATCTATGGCTTAGTTATTTGGGACACTGGTAATTTGACAAGCAAAGAGATTGACTTATGCCTTGAAGATAAATATTCTGCATGAAGAAATAAGGCCTGCCAGCACTGAAAACACCAGCATTTAATTTTATTTACATTTAAATAAATATTTCCCCCCTGTTTTAACTGATGTTTTGATGGTTGTCCCCATTGTCCCTGAGGAAATAACTCTGTGGGTAATAGATAACACTGTTTTTTCCCCAGAGTGATGTATGCAGAAGATGGAAACATCAAATGCTTTGCATCTTAGAAAGTTTAGGACATTGTGGATTTGCCTGTCAGTTTCTGACACATGATTACTGGTCAGATTTCTTATCTGACAGAAGGAAATTAACAATAGCCTCAATAACCTGAGATGTTCCTCCCCACAAGCAAGCAACACTGACAATAACTGCTTTGTTGTGGGGGGAACAACAACAAATTCAGCTGCATTTTAACAGCTGAACTGCAAATACAGATTTCTGTTCAGGTCAGGTCCCATGGTTAGTGATTTCCATTTATTTATTTATATGTTTATTTGTTTGTTTGGCTCTGTCCCTCCCACTGGTTGTTAAGCCATTTCAATGAAGCCTTTCAATAAAGTAGGAAAACATGGACATCAAGAGCTGGGTGGTTTTCCAATTTGCAAAGCCTTGCTTAAATGCTAAAGAATGAGCTCCTTCCATCAAGTAAAGTCTAGCTTCACCAATAATAAAGTGGACTGCAATCAACCAAAGCTCAAGTGCTTATCAATGCATTGCCTTTGAAGCCCTACTGAAACTTTTCTTGTGTTTGCGGTCCATTATTAACTTAGCTCTCACTCTGGATACTAAATTCAACAATAGCATCATGAACCCTGTTGTTTTCAGTTTAGGGACTTCTGCTTTTTTTATTACCAGTTTTCATTCAATTTGTTGAAGGACAAATTCCTTCCTTCTTTCCTCCCTTCCTCCCAGTTTTCTTACCTTTCTTTCTTTCTTTCTTTCTTTCTTTCTTTCTTTCTTTCTTTCTTTCTTTCTTTCTTTCTTTCTTTCTTTCTTTCTTTCTTTCTTTCTTTCTTTCTTTCTTTCTTTCTCTTTCTTTCTTTTTCTCTCTCTCTCTTTCTTTCTCTTTCTCTCTCTCTCTCTTTCTTTCTTTCTTTCTTTCTTTCTTTCTTTCTTTCTTTCTTTCTTTCTTTCTTTCTTTCTTTCTTTCTTTCTTTCTTTCTTTCTTTCTTACCAGCTGTCACTCAACTGAATGAAAGACAAATTACTCTTCTCCTTTCTTACCAGTTCTTATTCATTGTGATAAAAGACAAATTACTCCCCAAAGTAATTTTCCATCCTTGCCTTATTGACCTCTATGTGGCTTTCAGTATGATTGACAGGGTATCATTCTGGATTAACTCAGATTATTGGTGGTGGGTAGCATCATTACTATATTACCCACAGGTACTTAACTTTGTCCTAATGCAAAGTCAATAAAACAAGATGGATGTGAAATAAGTGCTAGTATAATGATCAAGGATTTGGGTTAGGATTAGTAAGGAACATGTTCAAATCCTGATCCAGGTACAGTGAATCAGTCATTCTCTCAGCTCAATTCACTATTTTTGTTTGTTTTGTTAGCAGTCATATGAATCAATCATTGCTCACATATACACCTCCCTGTGTACTCAAGAAAAAGAACACAATTAAATAACCAATGATTCAATCTGTCAATCAAATAATTACTAACAACACTTTCATGGACAATTTTTACTATTGATACTCAGGGGGCACAAGGGCTCAGTGGTTAAAGATGCTGAGCTTGACAGCTGGAAAGCTGATAGCCCAGGTTCAAGACCTGAATGCTGGGCAATGGGTGAGCTCCCATTCCTACCCCAGCTCCTACCCACCTAGCAGTTTGAAAGCATGAAAATGCAAGTAGATAAATAGGTACCACTTTGGTGGGAAAGTGACAGCGTTCCATGCACCTTTGGTGTATAGCCATTCTGGACATATGACCACGGAAATGTCTTTGGACAATGCTGTCTCTCTCGCCTAAGAAATGGAGATGAGCACCACCCTCTAGAGTTGGACATGACTGGACAGGGAAATGTTTACCTACTCAGGATTAATTGTCTTGGGAATAACTATTGGAGGTAGAGATGTGAATATGGGATTTTTCTAAAACAATGCCTATTTGATAAGCAAATCAGATTCTGAAGGATTTAAATGGTAGATAGCCCTCAAGCAGAATTCATAAGAGTTTAAGTGATGGTGGTAAATAGAGAGAGGAAAAAGCTAAATACTTGTGAAAAAAATGGACTACATTCCTATTTAAGTACCAAGATATCTCTCAGTCAACAACCAAAACTGAGCTGATGTACAAGGAGGTTAATATGGGCCATTATTTTTACAATATGTATCTTAGCAGGGAGCCTTACTCTGCAATTAGGACAGCATAAAAACAAATTTAATAGTTCACAGATTCTTGACCAAAGAACTTCACTGTTATAATTTATTAATTTGCCAATGCATTTCCTTCCCTTTCTGCTTACGGTAACATATGTTGGTTATGTTCGCAGGGCTAGAAAATGCAGGAAGTATATGGTATTACCTTGTATTTTCCTCAAATTAAATTGAGAAATGAACTAATATCTTTTGTGTCTTATTGATATTGTAATACATATCTTTCTAATACTGGCTTCATGATTTATTTCTAATGACTATTTTGGTGCTAATTATCTACAAGCAGCAGTGCATCAGTGAATCTGGACAATTTCCTAAGCCACTTATATAGACCATTTCAATTGATGGTCATTTATTATTAATAGTAGATTGTATCAATTCAATGCCTCTGGCCAAATGAAAGGAAAGGAGGCTTTCCCTGTCACTTCTGGAAAGGTAAGTGTTTCTCTTTTGGGGCATGATCCATATTTTTTTTAAAAAAAATATGTTTTATTATTTTTTATAGGGATAGAAAGGGAAGGGTAGGTAGAGGTATAACAAAGGGTAAAAAAAAGAGGATCAAACCAAGGGTAGGGGTAGATACAATAATGGGGTTACCCCCAACAATAACTCAACGCTTTAGCAAGCAGACTATCGTCCGGGTATACATATTAAATATGCATAATTAACATAATACTAAAAAGCTATATTAATAAATTTATCACTGTTAATGATAAAAACTTAACCCAATACATATCATTCATTCTATAAATAACAATAATCAGTATACTATTAGTGATGTATTACTAAGTAAATATAGTTACATATAAATACTGATATAACGCTTATTAATTATAATTAATTGTAGTTAAAAGTAAACATCTAACCGAAAAGTTAAAAAATAATATTCGAGAAAAAGTACATCATTTATCTTATTTAATTTCATCATCTTTTTTCATTCTATCTTATTGCTAACCATTGATAAAAATTTTCCCATGTTTTAAAGAAAATTGTATCTTCTTTCTCTTTTAATTTCCAAAGTTAATCTATCCATTTCTGCACATTCCAATATTTTCATAATAATAATCTGGTCAGGTGGTATCTTTTCATTTTTCCAAAATTGGGCAAATGCTATTCTCGCGGCTGTTAATATATGTAAAATTCAATATTCATTCTCTTTTCCGTAGTTAGATCTTAATATTCCTAATAAAAACAATTCCGGTTTAAATTCTATCTGTATCTTAGTCATCTTTTCTAACCATCTGTGAATTTTAAGCCAATATATCTTTGCATTAGGTCATATCCACCAGATATGATAATAAGTTCCTGGTTTTTGTTTACATTTCCAGCAAATATTTGATACATTTTTAAACATTTTCTCTAGTCTAACTGGTGTCATATGATGATATATAAATGGAAATGCCAAACACCCAAATTTTCCTGTTATATCTCTCCAAGGGATAGCTGATGCATGGGCAATTCATTCATCCTTCATTGCTTGGGGTTTTACAGAGTTCTGATATAATCAGCTTCTCTGCTGAATTTGTAGCAATACTTCAAACATCAACAAGGGAGAGAAAAGAAAAGAGAAACAGAATAAGAGTGGGGTGGAGTGGAGTGGAGTGGAGTGGAGTGGAGTGGAGTAGAGTGGAATGGAGTGGAATGAAGTGGAGCAAATCTCCACCCTTCCTCCTGATTGCTATCACAGCAATCATAATAGGGGCCCATTCAGAAGAAGCCAACAAGTTCTCAATAGGAGTTACATACACACATTCAGCTACAGTGGTTCCATGAGCAAATTTAAGAAGAATAGGGATTCGTTCGTTCATTCATTCATTCATTCATTCATTCATTCATTCATTCATTCATTCATTCATTCATTCATTCATTACTTTAGTTAAAAAATTGTTTGCTTTGGGGAAAATATTTGTTTATTTATTTTAATTGACTCTAGGCAGTTCAAAGCATAACAACCAAAAAAATATAATAAACAAAGCATGTTACATTAACAAGAGGGCAAATCCTATCAACAGGCCAAACATATTCAATACCCACAAGGGCGCCAATTTGTTCAATGGTTCACCACAATGCGCATTTAAACTGCTAAAATTAAGCCATTTATTAAAAATTGCATATATATAAATAATACTAGCAGCAAGTGTACACTTTTAAAATGCCATAGCACATTGTAAAGAATTAAGTTGTACATACCTTCAAACCTGAGAGGTTAAGTGAGCTGTCAAACTCCCTTTGTCATGCATATTTGAAATACATAGACCCTTTACAGGGTTATAATACTTAATAAACCTTAGCCAGCATAGGTAAGGTTTATATTTATAGAGAAGGAAAGGCTCTTCTGTTTGAGCACTAAGTTATAAGGAAGCAGGGCAGGGGCCTTCCCAATATTTTGGATTACAAACTCCATCAGCTCCAGACAGCATGGTCACTGACACAGGTTTATGGGCATTGTAATTCAAAGTATCTAAAGGTCACTTAGTTTCCAGTTCCTGGAGGATAGCCAACCTCTGCTGTCAATTCATATATATTCTAATCCGGTAGTGTATGGTGATATTTTTGCTTTGATATTAGTATATTAAAAGGCCTGGGAAACTAAAAGCATCTTTCTCTGGGAATGAAAGAGTAATCAGATAGGAACCAGCCATATTTCACTGAAAAAGCCATTCTGAACTCACTGAAAATTCTTGTTTCCAAGGCAGTTACTCACCATACTTAAACTGGTTTTCTTAATAGGAATTAACTCAATCTGCATTAGTTCTTTAATTCATTCATTATATGTGTGTTCTGACTCCTAAATGATTTGTGAGTTAAAATGTGTTTAGTTCCTCAACTGCTATGCCATCAATCACTCAAGTATCAGTCCTAAGGAAAACTCACCCGAAACTCAGAAGGAATAGAAGATTAAGAGTATCATGGAGCCGAGCATGAATAATGCCACATAGTTTTCCTGGTAATACAATGGATCATTGCCTTTAGCAGACTGAAAGATCAATATGAAAAAGTATGAATAGGTGCCCCCTCCGCCCAGCCATTTTCTTTCAATAGTTGGCTGGGGGACTCCATTCCTTATCGCTCAAGGACTTTGAGTCATTATTCAAAGGATCCAGCAAAAACACTCCCACCAACACTGAGAGAGCAAACCACTTGTATATAAATGGAGAACAAATCCAACTCCCTTTTAGCACTGATGATGTTACCTAGCTGGGTAATGAAATGCCCTGCAAGAAAACAAACCAAGTTCTGAAAGCACTAAGGACCCCAAAGCTACAACCCCAAGCTACAAATATTCTCTTCTATTGGTAGTCAGTACTTTGAATACGTCTAGGATTTCAGATGCTAATTAATTAATTATTTACAAGACCTGCAGAGAGAACGGAGTAAGCCAATCCATTCTGAAACACCTGCAGTTTTCCTTGTCTGTTTCCTTGTCTATATAAATCAGTGAAATAAGTAAATAAATAAATAGCAGTCCCCTACGTAAGCATTTGTGTATACATGTACACATGTGCTTGTGTGTGGAGGAACTTTTAATGACAAAAAATAATTGGATGTGTTGTTTTTCTGCAATAACAGACCATTTTCCAGATAGAAAAAAAATATAAGGGAGTAGAATTGTTCTGTGCCACATGAGCAGGCTTTCTCGGTCAAGTTATGCTGCAATGAAATATTAATGCCTTATCATTTGTCATGTGTTAATTAGCAGAATAAGCTGTAGGAAGTCTAGATTGCCATGCAAATGTTAATTAGGTCATAATTTATGTTAAGCATTTCTGAGCAAAGGAGTCCAACATCTCATTTAGTAGCAACTGAACTTTGGAAATTATTTCCATTTGTAAGAGCTCTTTTTTTCCTATACAAAACTGACAATTGCTACAGGTTAATAAATACTGGAAGAAATATTGAAATACTTATCCACACATTATGGGCACTAAAGCTTGATTTTGGTTTTGTATTCTTTCCTTGTATTCATAAAACGTAGGTGTGAAAGTTTTGTTCTGTGCTACAGCGCTTTTCAAGCGAGAAGCTCGCTTATAAGATGCCTAACTGAACTGTGATCCTATCATAGACACAATTGTCGCTAACATTATTTTGTTCTGGTGAATGGCATATTGAAGTCCTTCAAACATTATTTCAAATATCCAGTAATCCATTTGAGAATCTATTATCAAGATGAGCAGCAGGCACTCAGAACTATAATTCTGCTGTTGCCTGCAAGCACAGCTGTATTCAAAGGGCCACACATTGTACTTCTAGTATGAATTTTATATGATGGTAAATACAAGAAATATGGTTATTGTCTATGGTTATGAAAATTCTTTTCTTGCTGGAAGCTTACTATGGTTTGTCACACAGTCCGCCAGATGTTCAGACTGGGTTTGGCATTTTTTTTTATGCCTATTGAATCTTTCCCAAAGATCTGGGATAGGCAGATGTGGATGGATGCTTTATGGGGTTACAAATATCATCCAGAATTTAAGCTGTTCCAAGTAAATCTGTCTTTTGCAATTTATTGAAGGTGAATTTGCCAATGCTGATGGTGCTCAGATGGTGCTCCAAATGTTTTGGAATTGCACCCAAGATGCCTATTACTACTGGTACCATCTTTGCTTTCTTTTGCCACAGTCCTTCTATTTCTATTTGCAGGTCTTTGTATTTTGTAACTTTCTCCAGTTCTTTCTCTTCTATTCTGTTGCCTGCAGGTACTGCCACGTACATTATCCAGGTTTTTTTTTGTCTTTGTTATCTACAGTTTTTAAGCTTGGGGTATTATGGGCCAAATGTCTGTCTGTTTGAAATCTAAAGTCTCAGAGCAATTTAGCTTCTTCATTTTCTATTACTTTATCTATTTTGTGGTCCCACCAGTTCTTTCTTGGTATTTCTTGCAGATCTTCCAATACACCATTACTGTTACTTTGTCTAACTGTTGTTTGCACACAGTCTGTTTGATCTTCTTGCAGCAGCTAACTAGATGGTCCACTGTTACTTCAGATTCTTTGCAAAGGTGGCATTTGCTGTCTGTTGGTGTCTTTTCGATTTTGGCTTTGTATGCATTTGTTCTTAAGACCTGGTCTTGTGCAGCCTCTCTCTCTTTCTTCAGCTTTTCTGCTCTGAGCCATTGCCAGTTCTTGTTGTTATTTACTTTGCCTGCTTTTTTTTAATGTATTGGCCATATAATACTTTGCCTTGCCAAGTCTATTTTTTCCTTCTTCATTTGGTCTTTCTTGTAGGCCAGTTTGATATCTTCAATACTCAGTAAGCCTTCATGATGTAATAGCTTCAGTGCATTTTCTTGACCATTGTTCAGATATTCTTTCCAATGCCCTCTTTTTTTTCTTCAACTATTAATGTACTTGCAACATTCCACACCCACCTATTTTCCTTGGTAAGTAAAGTCTATCAACATTGCTATGTGGATGAAAGTCATGATTCATTTTCGTTATTTTTCTGGTCTTCTATCCATGGCTTTTAATTCTGCTTGAGTCCATCTACCATTCTAGCAATGTATCAAATGACTGGAATTGTCCAGTGTTAATTTCTTTGATGGTATTTTCTCCACTGACTTTAGATTTTAATATCTTCTTCACTATTATTATGTATTCACTCCTAACCTTCTTGACTTCAATATGATTACATTTAATTATTCTTTGTTAACAGTACAAGAACTAAAATCTAATACTTCAGATTTCC
Source organism: Azemiops feae (assembly GCA_023970755.1). Classification (NCBI taxonomy): domain Eukaryota; kingdom Metazoa; phylum Chordata; class Lepidosauria; order Squamata; family Viperidae; genus Azemiops; species Azemiops feae. The sequence continues at coordinate 219,605 of JALGBA010000212.1, read as the reverse complement.
CAAACCTTGTATCCTTCTGTTATGCTAGCTTACAATTCTCTTTATTTCTGATTAGCAACTCACTTGTGAGTGACAAAATTTGCAAATTTGTAGAATGTGATTATAGTTCAATATTGATTCCTAGTTCTATTACCACATTCTGAAAAAATGGAGATGGGAAACAGAAGGTTTTAGCATGTTTGGCCAATCTAACAGTAGAGTCTCATGAACAGATTCAACCAAAGTTTCAACTGGAAAATAGCCTAAGCATCTTTGAGCAAGCTAAACAAACAAATAAACAAACACTAGGGAATTCCTGGAAGTTTGGCATTCAGACAAATCAGCCATCAATAGATATATAGAGGTAAAACACATTTACACACCATTCAAAAGAGACAATAAAAAAGCTGAGATAGAAAAGTTCAGAATATATTATTTCCAGCAGTCAACAACCAAATAATAATGGATTAACACCAGAGAAACAATCTAGCAGAAACCAATGATAAAGGAAGTATCAAGAAGAAAATCACACCCCACCAAAACTGACAGGGCAAGTTATTGTATAGAAACAGGGAGCAAACCATCACTAGTATTGATGATGCTATCTATTCAGTAATGAAATATCTGTAGATAAACAACCAAGCTCAGAGAGCATCAAGGATTCTATATTTCAACCCTGAGCTACATATATTATCTTCTATCTGTCAAGCTTCAAAGAAACCTCATGATGCTTTGGCCATTTCTGTTTCTTAGATTGCCTACAGATCCAGGGAGGAGGGGGGATGAATGGAATGTGTATTTGCAAGTGTGACCTGTGAAGTCTGGGAATCAAGGTCATTCAGATTGTTTACTAAGTAATGAAAGATTTATCTGATAACAATTGTCTGATGCTTAATTGGGGAATGTGACTTGCACTGTCAGGGGGAAGGGGAGTTTCTATAATTTTAATTCACTGTTCTGGCGCCAATTTAACCAGAGCTGGTTTTCTATTCATCTGTGCTGATATGGTGTGCTCAATAAAGTTTTGCATTAGAGATTGGAATGTCTCAGCTGTGGTTACTTTGTTGGGATCATCAGTCAGAACCTTGACACTATTACATGCTAAAAGCATCTGGATTATGATGGAAATCAGAGAGTGACTCTAAGATAAGTGAGTTGAAGTCTAAGAGATACATATACTTATTGTAACTATCAGATGCAATCCTGACATTATTAAAAGTGAAGTCCAGAAAGTAGAAAGCATATCCAGACACTATTGAAATCAATCAGAATGCAAAGACTAACCAAAAATAGATTCCATCCAAGGTGAAACATTAAATAGAAGCAGAAGCCAAGACAAACAATCCAGAATTCAACAATAACAGTCTAACCTTGTGGACAGTCCAGAAGTCAATAGGAAAAGATCTGGTTGAACATGCAGGGTTCATGAAATGGGCAGGATCCAAAGCAGGACACATTATCTGGTTCTAGCTATGAGAAACAGAGTTCTCAAAACCACACATATTAATCAGTTTTCTGCAAGCATACTGCGATCTTTTTTACATTTAATTATGATTGAAATTATTATTCACTGTCCTCCTTTAAATTTCATACACTGGGGTAGAAAATCAGCTTATCCTGGTATTGATGAATTACAACCCCAGCAGACTCAATCAGCATGATCAGTGGTGAGGTATGCTGAAATTTGTAATTTAACAATATCTACAGAACTACATTTTCCATCCATCATAAATATAAAGTTACCTGTCTCACTGGAGTCAGCAAGTCTCACTTCTCATATTTACTGGATATCACCATGCATCATTAAAATAAAAGAAGTGCATGTTCCAGATCGTAATCTCAATTTGTAATATGATATGTAATTTGATCTACAGAATTATAAGAAAGCACTTGTAGTCTTCATGATTGTTCCTTTAGGATAAAGATATAATCAATATACAAGAAGGAGGAACAGGAACTTTAATGGTAGTAGAATAATTTTTACTGCACTGATATTCCACCACATGTCTATTAGCTCCAACTCATTAATTAGAAGTTTAAAAGTGTTTCTCTGGATATTTTTCTTCTTTTTTGGAAGGTTACACTTGAAGGTTTATCTAAAAGGAGACTCAGTGCTAATTAAATTCTAGCTGATTGCTACTAAAGAATGGAATAGGCCTGCTACAGAAAATTGCAATGTAATGGATTGGAATCTCCATCTATCTCTATCTCTATCTCTATATATCTCATCTCTACCTCTATCTCATCTCTACTTCTCTATCATCTCTGTCTCTGTCTCTGTCTCTGTCGCTCTAATTTTTATCTCTAATCTCTGTCTGTCTCTACTATCTCTAATCTCTTTGTCTCTCACTCTATCTATTTCTATTTCTCTATAGCTCATCATCTCTATCATCTCTTTCACTAATCTTTATCTCTCATCTCTGTCTCTATTTCTATCTCTAGTCTGTCTCTCTAATCTCTCTATGTCTGTCTGTCTGTCTGTCTGTCTGTCTGTCTATCTATCTATCATTTCTGTCATCTCTATTTCTAATCTTTGTCTCTATTTCTATCTTTAACCTCTATCTCTATTCTCTGTATATACCTCTCTCTCTGGTGTGTGTGTGTGTGTGTGTGTGTATCTGTGTCTGTCAGTCTGTCTCTATCTCTCTACCTCTCTACCTCTACCTCTACCTCTATCTCTATAATTTGTATAGTTGCTTATCTCACCAAAAGTGACTCTGAGCAGTATACAACAAAGCTAAAATAGTGAATAAATTCATAAAACCTCTTATCATTATTAATTATAAAAACTTTTTAATAAACCTATAAAAACAAAACAAACATAGAAATATCAAACATTGTCATTGTTCATAATGGATGTTAATAATAATGGAGCCATCTCATAAGTTCACTGGTTCCCATGGGGTTCCTAGGCTTGGTGGCATAACCAAGTCTTAAGGGACCATTGGAAGCTCAGAAGTGATAAGGCCAACCTCACCTCAGAGGGAGAAGATTTCACAACCTAGGCACCACTGCAGAAAAGGCTTGCCACCTAGGGACTGTCAAATGTAGCTCCCTAGCTCACAACACCCATAGCGTACTCTCTCTGCTGGGTCTAATATGATGGGAAGATGAAATCTGAGGCAGTCAAGTAACTCAGTCGCATGCCATGAAGGGCTTTAAAGGCCAACACCAGCAGTTTAAATCAGTCCTGGAGAGAGACTGGTAGCCAATGCAGCTCATGAAGCAGAGGTGTAATGTGTCTTCTGCCAGAAACATACATAACAGCTTACTCAGCTGCATTTTGAACCAGTTAGATTTTCCAGATACTTTTCAAGGAAAGTCTCATGTAGAGTGCATTGCAGTAGTCCAGTCAGGAGATGACCAGGGCACGAGCGACCAAGTATTACAACCAAGAGCCCACACAATGGCTAAGATGACGCACTCCACTATTTATGGACTCTGATTCTGGTGGTCAGTAGGAAGCAATCATAATCTAAATGCTGGTTAGAAAAAGAGGATTGTAACTTCAGAATCGTTAGGAGTCGGGCAGCAATAAATTTAAATAACAACAATATCTAAGGATTACCAGCTGGTACTATCAGATTAATAATCTTATTATTGAAACAAGACAGAGTGAGGTAGTTTCCTTTAAATCTTCATTCTCGTGTCAAAATGTCCTTTCTGTGGAATTATTTGATGATCATGACTTTGTATTATAAACATTGGAACTGTTAGCACTCTTTTGTTTTGTTTTTTAAAAAAACCTCAGGATGTTAATTAAACAGGTACATAAATTTATCACAGGAACTGCCGGTTGCTGAGAGCATTTAAGAATAAACAACTTTCAGAATATGTAAAAATCCATCCTATGGAGCTAGCAGAGCATTGAAGAAAGAAATGGGCAAATCACTGTATTTTTCTCACCTTTACTTTTAAATGAATTGAACCATAAATCAATTCCATGTTGGCTTCTGCACTGATTTTATTACCATTTTATTATTGTTACTATTTATTATTGATACTATTGTTTTACAATGATATCCTTGAAATATTTCCACAAACACAAACTTAAATGGAGATTGTTAATCATGTGTGTTCTCTGAAAAGCCATAGTTTTTTTTTAACTTTATTATCTTATCAATTGTAAATTACGTTTGGATACAGGGACTTCAGATATTTTGGAAAGAGAAAACTTTGGAGAAAGGTTATGGGCAGATTAGCAGCTAGAGATCAAGACTGTCTTATATTAGGTGGAGACCCCTGTGTTCTCTCTCCACAGTGCCCTCATCCCATCAACTCATGTAGGTCATGTGAAGAGAGAGAAAAATAGACATGTTACCATACTACTGATAGAAGAAATTCCAAAAACAAATCATTGAGAGAAGTCTGTTCCTCTAACATACAACATGGGTAAATCAACAAAGAGGATGGTGTCTTAAACAAGGTAAATCATAGAAAACTAAGAGTTGGTTTAGTTCATTTAGGCCAGTGGTGGCGAACCTATGGCATGGGTGCCAGAGGCGGCACTCAGAGCCCTCTCTGTGGGGACTTGCACCATGCCCCGGAGATGGCAACCATCCCTCTTCAAGCATCTGCCTGCTAACTCGCCGAGGTCCCACATGGCCAGATGCATCCCAGCACAGCTGGTTTCCCTCCCCCCCCCATGGCATCCCTCCTGGCCTCGCATGCTCTCCTTTTCCCGGGCACGACCCACTGCATTGCCTCCTCAGCTGTTGGCCGGCCATCGAGCTCAGAGGCAGCTTCTCTGAACTGCTGGCAGCGGGCTGCGGAGCCCTAGAGTGCACCGGTTCAGGGGCCAGCAGGCTGTGGCTGCTGACAGACACCGTTGGCCCCCATGCACTCGCTGGCCTCTGTATGCGGGGGCCGATGGTGTCAGGCAGCAGCCGCCCTGGCCCCTGCATTGCCTTGCCCTGCGACAATGGCACCCCCACCCTGCCTCGCCTTGCCTGGCCTCGCCCCGCAGGACGAGCCTCCTGCCCACCGCCCCAGCTGCCAGAGACCCCCTGGATCTCCCCCAACCCTGTCTGGCCCCCACAGGAGGAACATCAAGGTGACCACGCCCACCTTGGCCACACCCACCCATTCTGCCATGACCAACACAGCCACGCCCACCCAGTGGGCCACGCCCATCTGGCACCCGGCGATAAATAAGTGGGTTTTGGGTTGCAGTTTGGGCACTCGGTCTCTAAAAGGTTCGCCATCACTGATTTAGGCCACAAGCCCAACCTGATCAATGCAAGAGTCCCCAGTTAAAACATTCCTGGCAGACGGCTTGCCATCCCCTTTCTGAACAATCTTAGTGAATGGAATCCCCCTCAATCTTTTGTTCTATTGTCAGCTGTTCTTACTGTTCCCCCTTATTTGGAATCTGCCATTCTGTAACTTAAGACCATCTTGATCTGCCCTCTGGATGAGTGACAACCACATTTAATTTCCTGCTGTATGACATCTCTTCTGGGATTTGAAAAATGCATATATATATATATATATATATATATCCAACAATATTGTTTCATCAACAAGAATAAAATGCAAAATAGAAAAACATACATCTAACACTAACAACAACAAAAAAGAAAAAAAATGTGTACAAAAAAAGGGAAAAAAAACCCATGATCCAATATCAAATAAATGTAACATTAAACATATAGAATCCACCCTGGCTGGATGCTGAAAAAAAATCCCCCTCCATCAGCAAGGCTAAACTTGCACAGTTCCCCAAGTATCTTCGAATTATCCAGATCCAGTGTATCTGAAATTCTCTTTAAAAGGTTGTATCTAGAATTGGAAATAGCACCCTCTCCACTCTTGTTTAATGCTCCCTTTATATATAACTAGACAAACTGTGCCCCATTGGGTCATTGTTTCAGAGATACTTCCTCACCTAAACACAAAAACAGAATAGCCAAGAGGGGCAAAAAAGCAATAGGAGCAGAAGTGACTTCCAATATCCTGCCAGCTCTCGCACTGGCTTTCTTTGTGGGAAGCTGGCAGTAAGTGTTAAAAATCCCCTTCCCTTCCCTTCCCTTCCCTTCCCTTTCCTTTCCTTTCCTTTCCTTTCCTTTCCTTTCCTTTCCTTTCCTTTCCTTTCCTTTCCTTTCCTTTCCTTTCCTTTCCTTTCCTTTCCCTTCCCTTCCCTTCCCTTCCCTTTCCTTCAAACTATTACCATCTGGCAGACGGTACAGGATAATAAAAATAAAGACAAGTAGGCTGAAAAATAGTTTTTATCCCAGAGCTGTAAGCATATTAAATATCACAGTATAGTGCGACATTGAAGTGCAATATTAGGGACAGCGCAATGGTGAATAGAATGTGATGGATGTGTGTATATAATGTATGTTATTATTTGTGGTTTTTACTTGTGTGTAATGTGCACTGTGGACAGCACTTAATGTTGTTGTGAGCTACACAGTGACAAAGATATTCTATTCTATTCTATTCTATTCTATTCTATTCTATTCTATTCTATTCTATTCTATTCTATTCTATTCTATTCTATTCTATTCTATTCTTCTTTTCCCACCAGGCTAAATGGCTGCTGCTGAGGGAGGGTGGGAGGGGATGAGCAAGTGACTAGCCCAGTATGAGTGCAACGGGACTGGACCATTTGTCCATTGACTTTCTTCCTGCAAACCTCTCATAAGCAAAGAAGGAGTGTAGGAGCATTGGAAATCATATCAGTTCCTTCTGGGTTCCCCATTGACTTGTGGGAAGCTGTCAGAGAGTGTTGAAAATGAAGATTATGTGATTGTGGCTGACTGCAGCAGCAGCAGCAGAAGCAGCACTGAATGGCAACAGCACAGCAGTGCTGAAGTGGCAAAAATACTCCAAATTTCATTCCCTCAGGAGTAATGGCACCTGACATTCTTTAAGCTCATTTGAGGTGCCTTTGTTGACAAAGTTTTGTCCTATGATGCAGCGTGTCACCCAGCTTACAAAGTATCAAATCGACACAAGAGTTTTAGCACTGCATGGATAATGAGATCAATATATTGGTTTAGAACTGTGAGGATTTCCTAGGAAAAAGCTAGAAGAGCCAGCTAGGAAGCCCTGATTTAAATCTCATATCATGCAGACTCACACAGAGCAATTTTATTTTCTTGGCCTCAGCTCATCCTTCGCAAAATGTATTTATTTAACTGTGTCTGTGTCCTACTAGTAAAGTCACAGAGGAGACAAATATAACTACTGCAAAGGAAAGGAATAGGTGAGAAATGTACTGAATGTAAGGAACACACTCTATCAATATTTACATGGGTAGTTGTCCTTGTGTGTTAACAGGGACAACTCCAGGGTGGAGAGCAATTTCAATGAAATGCCATTTAGTAGCCTTCCTATCATGATTGCTCTCCTATCTGCAAATATTTTGCAAAAGCAAATAAATAGCTGGGAACTTTACATGCTGGAAAATGCCTCCAACAGCAACATGTTTAGCATTCAAGAGCAAAGTGGAAAAGTTAAAAACTTATTTTCCCCAAACTATATATTTAGAGGGAGATTGAAGGCAGCAGCATCCTTGGTGGTACCCATTACTACTTCCCAATCATTGTGTTGTTAAAGTCCTTCCATAATATTATTTCATTAGACACCAGGGATCTGCAAATTATTCAGAAGAAGCGCTTCACAAAGCATGCTAGTGTGAGATCCTTGGTGCTCTCTGAGCTTGCATTGCACTGATGATGTTTCCTAGTTGGGTAATGAAATGTCTGCAAGAAAACAACCAACTCAGAGAAGAGCAAGGGTCCCACAGTTCAACCCTGAGCTACAAATATTCTCTTCTATTGGGCTGTTACTCCTCATTGCAGCTATGTCCTCTGGAAGGCTTGAGCAGCTGTGTTGAAGATTCTGCCTGTGCAAGTTTATGTATGGACAGCTGCTTAGTTTCTTTGATGTCCCAGCAGAAGATTGCCCATGCTTTGCAGAGCCTTATTATACACAACTGAACAATATCAAATTTTCCTATGTATTAGAGAAATAAACAATGGAACCAAAATGACTTTCCTATGGCATAATATGAGATACTGTTCTTGAATAACCAAATAACCAATTATTGAAAATTCTCTACAGAATCTTTTTATATATTACTGTAATGTTTTTTAAATACAATTCCCTCTACAAAATAAATACTACACAGGAATCTAAGAAATTATAATTGGTATTAATTTAATTGATTGGACATTCAGATAATATGTGCATAAATGAATTTAGTTTCTCTAGGGAAAATAACAAAAGTGTCCAATCAGCGACAGACACCAATTACTTTACACAAAAAAATAAAGAACCTGCAGATAAGTAATTAATTACCGCAGTCAACAAAGAAAAGAGAATCTAGCAAGTTTTAAAAGAAAACAAAAGAAAGCTCAGCAGAGAAAGTTTTGAACCAGTTGCTTCACATGTATTTGAATCAATAGAAAGAAAAGGCTTCTTGGGGATTTGTGTCACATATAGTTGTTTGTTCTGATTTAGTTTCCTGCATGAGCTGTTGTGCAAAATTCCTATGATCCAGCTTGGGATGGTGGTTAAAGGCATCAGGCAAGAAACCAACAGACCAGGAATTCTAGCCTTAGGCATAAAACCAGCTGAGTGACTTTGGTCCAGTCAATCTTTGTCAGCACCAGCAAGAAGAAGTCAAGGGTAATTCACTTCTGAAATTGTTGTGAAGAAAACTGCAAGGACCTATTGAGACAGTTGACAAGTCAGCATCATAAGGTAGCTGAAATCAGCAGACTTTGGGGACATCCATGTATTTCAATGTGCAACTATTCTTAGTTGGGTAGCTAAATTATCTGACATATTAACAGAACAATAAACAGCTTCAGGGGGAAATGTTAAAGAGCAGTAAATTAATTGCACTTAAATCTTTGAAAAGCAGTCACATAAATGCTGTGCAGATTTCAAGGCAGAAAATTTTGATTTATAGGATGAGCTCTTTTGTGATCCAGCATTGGACTTTTTTTGGGAAGTACATTCTTATGATCCTTTCTCCACTTTGGAAATAAAGGCTGGATGGCCACCGATCACTAGAACTACAGTTGTGTCTCCTTTGCGTTGACAGAAGGTGTAGATTACCTTAGAAGTCCTTTCTGATCATATGATTCATTGATTATTCACCTGAAAATAATCCATAGGATCTTGTAAAAAGTTCTTAATCACCCTAATAAGCCCATGTTATCACCAAACCTAACTCTGACTGTAACTATGGGTTCAGGAACTAGTGACATCTGCCATGTGATTACTGGCATGTCATATGTTCATTAAAGCAGATGTGTCTTCTGAAAGGCTTGAGTAGCTGCACTGAAATGCTCCCCTGCAGTTGATGCATGTATATTCACGGATAATGTCTAGTCCCATTAGACACAGTTCCCATGCTTTGCATAGTCATGAACCAATCATGAACAATATTGAATTCACTGTAGGAGATGACCCAGCTGAGCCCGAGGGAAGGGTCAAGTGCATCATCAGTCATGAGTCCCTTCATGCTCACAGGAGATCTAAGTCCAGCCCACCTTGAATTCCTTCTACTCTTATCTCCTGCTATTTTCCCTTGGCCATTAGTAGTTCAGATTCTTGTAGAGAGCCTAAGCTTGCAATAAATCTTTATACCCAATTGAACTGTCTGGATCTCTTGATCTTCCTGGCGCTTGACACTTATCTGTCTATTAGAGAGATAAAAGAAGGAACCTTTTATCCTTCTAAAAGCCTTTTTCTTGTGACATAAGGTACTTTAGACCCACCTGGGTCACAAAAACCTAACTCTAGATCTAACCATGTATTGGGAGGCTAGTAATATCTGCCATGCAATTACTCACATTTTACTTAAAAAAAACAAAACCCCAAAAATTCTATCCTAGTTCTTGGTACAGGGGAAGTGACTTTCCTTGACCCTACTAAACGTGCCAGCACTTGATCTGTGTATTTAATTGGGCCAGCCACTGAATCCTATGGTAGTTAAAGGTTTTAGTTTAATAAGGAACAACTTGTAAGCACAGCTAGGGAGGAGAAATGACAGTTTAACTTGCACTGGAGACCTGTTTTCTCCAGTGCCTTTTAAAAATATCTCTTTTTTTAACATGGGATTCTGAAATTCCATTTTCACTAAACTAGAGGTAGCAATAAAACATTCAAAAGATAAATGGAGAAATGCCATGTATTCTGTGATACTTTGCATCAGTTAGGATCTTTAAAAGATGCAAGAGAAACGTATATGGTTCACCCTGTAGCATGAAAGCTACAGGGTGAACCATATAAAGCATCAGAAGGCAAGACAAGAAGCAATGGATGGAAACCAACCAAGGAGAAAAGCAATTAAATTAATCTCAGCTTCCTTGACTCAGAATAATATGTCAATAGGAAACATTTAGTGATTTTGATATTTTTCAATACAATTCTGTGATTAAAAAATGCAGCTTAGAGGGACCCTATTAGGGAAAAACACCTTATTAAATGTATATATTAGGGGAACTCTAATTTTAAAAGTAGTGTGTTAGGGCAAAGTGCCTGCAAAAATGTGGGCACTCTAAATAATTGCACACAAAAATATATACAGGTAGTCCTCGGCTTACAACAGTTTGTTTAATGACTGCTCAAAGTTACAGTGACACTGAAAAAAGTGACTTATGACCATTTTTCACACTTACAACCATTGCAGCATCCCTATGGTCATATGATCAAAATTCGGCCATTTGGCAACTGACTCATATTTATGACAGTTTCACTGTCCTGGTGTCATGTGATCACCTTTTGTGACCTTCTGACAAGCAGAGTCAATGGGGAAGCCAGATTCACTTAACAATTGTGTTATTAACTGAACAACTGCAGTGACTCACTTAACAACTGTAGCAAGAAAGGTCATAAATGGAGCAAAACCCACTTAATAAATGCCTCACTTAGCCATATAAATTTTGGGCTCAGTTGTGGTCGTAAGATGAGGACTACCTGTAAGAAGATGAATGCACGCAATCTGTGTGTATGCATATGTATGTGTATGTGGAGGAGAAGTGTGATGACTCCCCCGCACACTTCCCCAAATACCTCTCAAGATGTCAGCTCAGAGGAGGATGAACCAGTTCCAGGCATGTCTGGAGGGGAGTTGGTCAATGGCTCTGAGCAGCCGTCTGAGAGGGATTTGGCTGAAGACAGCTGCAGCAGCACAGCCCTGAGGCCTCAGGTGGGGAAAGCACATAGGTGCAGCCTGTCAGCAAAGAAGAAGAGGAACTGCCTTCTGCACGTGATCTGAGAACATGTAGGGCAGAGGAAAGGCAGGAGCAGCAGCAGAGGTCAGCCTGATTACTTACAAGGAGGCAGCCTCGCCCTTCTTGATGGGCTGCACCAGAAGCTGCCTATATAATAATAATAATAATAATAATAATAATAATAATAATAATAATAATAATAATAATAATAATAATAATAATAATAATAATAATAATAATAATAATAATAATAATAATAATAATAATAAAGTTGGAAGGGACCTTGGAGGTCATCTAGTCCAACCCCCTGCTCAGGCAGGAAACCCTATACCATTTTGGACAAATGGACAAATTTAGCACAGCAGACAGATGGAGGTGATGCTGGGAAGAACATATTCATTTCCTAGCTGCTGTTTCCTGCTTGTGTGATTTCTGCCTTGCTTTGGATTGACACCTTGACTTGAATGGTGCCTTGTGAACTCTAGAGTTTTCTTGCTTCATGAACCCTCTTGTATTGTGGATTTAATTTTGCCTGGTGGGTTTATCTTGTTTGGGAAACTTTCAAGTGCCATTGCTCTGTGGACTAGCATTGGTCTGCTTTTGGCTGGACTTAATTGGGACAGTTCTGGATTTTTGGTGAAGGGAATTGCTGGGGAATATCAATAAACCCAATAAACCACTTATGTATGTAAGTGAGCAGGACAGCACAGGTGGTGTGGGATAAGAAATATGTAAACTACTTGACAATATATAAAAGTGAAAAATAAAGATTGGCCGATCTCTAAATTCTGCCACTGCAAAAACATAATGGCTGGGATTCAAAGAATTACTAAACCATCCCTAAAGAGATAGGCATCAGCAGAGAAATCAGTTATTCATTCTGCATTATAAACTCCATTTGAAAAAAGCCCCCTTCTTTTCAAAAGTAGTTTCTTTTGCAATATTGGCCATTGCTATTCAGGAAATATAAGCCTGGATCACTTAGGTATGCATAAGTAGTCACATACTTCTTTAAACCCTAGGAATGAAAAACAAATTATCCTAAAACCAGATTATAATTAAAAACAGCTGGCTACAAATTTGCAAAATATCATCTATACCAGCTACTTGTTGACTTATTTGTCAGAATTATTTGTTGGATTAGTTCTTATATTGCATTCAACTGTAATATAATTTGGTTTTGCTAGAATGATATATGAACCCATTTTTTTTTCTTTTTGCAAATTATGGCTAATAGCTCAGAACATAGGACATAGATCTTAGTATATAGATCAGTTGTCAAAAGTGGCTGATATATAAGCCATGACTAAAACAAACCAATGGTATCCAAACTATCCCCACAAGAAAAATACTCTAATAAAAAGAGAAATATTTTCCTTTTAGTTTCGAATAATTGAAAAACATGTTCAGGGCAACATTTTCAGAAGTTCAGTAACACATGTTGTACCTATTTCATTTTTTATTGGGAAGAGACTTAGACTAATCAAGTGTGATTAAGCTATTGGATTAGGAGCAAGGATACCAAAGGTGCTTTTCCAAAAAGGCAACTGGACTTCCTTGTTTTTTTTTTCTTTGAAAATGGTTCACTTTTTATCAGAATAGAATAGAATAGAATAGAATAGAATAGAATAGAATAGAATAGAATAGAATAGAATAGAATAGAATAGAAATAAGAATAAGAATAGAATAGAAATAAGAATAGAATAGAATAGAATAGAATAGAATGGAATGGAATGGAAGGGAAGGGAAGGGAAGGGAAGGGAAGGGAAGGGAAGGGAAGGGAAGGGAAGGGAAGAGAAGAGAAGAGAAGAGAAGAGAAGAGAAGAGAAGAGAAGAGAAGAGAAGAGAAGAGAAGAGAAGAGAAGAGAGCTGGAAGGGACCTTGGAGGTCTTCTAGTCCAGCCCTCTGCTCAAGCAGGAGAACTTCTTCAGTTCCAGCTGATTAGTGGGGTATGGAAGGATTTAGATTCTTTCCATTCCCCACCCATCAGTTAGAACTGAAGAACCTTCATGGATGAGAAATAAAATGTTTTCAAAGAAAAAAAACAAGAAAGTCCAGTTACCTTTTGGGAAAAGCACCTTTGGGACAACCATGACCTGGATGATTGAGAATCTCTATGTACATATTTCATCAACCTTCCACCAAGGAAATTCGCTGGATGACTCTGGACGAATCTCTACCTCTCAGCCCTTGACTTACCTGGCTATTCTGAAGAACAATAGATGGAGGGTGCAAAAAAGGTGGTATATAAATCTAATAAACATTGTTGGGGCTTTTTCATTAAGTTATAATTCAGTGTTATATAAATTAGTCTTTTCCTACACACTCTTCCATCCCCACTCCCACAACTATCAAAAATGGGAGGAAATCAAAACCTTTCTCTTCTGTTTTTTAAATTAAGTAGAGTTTCCGATTGTATCTGATCTGAAATGATCTAGGATTTATTTAAAGTACGGATGGGAGAAATGAGTTTATTGGTAGTGGAAGAAAGTAATGGCTTATTGTATGCTGCATCTTAATGTCTGAGTATAGACCTTAGATGAATGTATGTTTTAAGGTGCCCTTAGTTAGTCTTGGCTCCTGGTGACTGTCTGCAGTTTTCTTGGCCTTTTTTCCAGGGTGAGAGAGAAGGACTGGCCTAAAGTCACCCAGGTGACTGTGCCTAAGGCAGGACTAGCCAGTGCTTAATTACCATTCCAAACTGATGCTCCAAATGCATAAAGAAGTATAAATATTGGCATCAAAACTAGTGCAGCTCTACAGCCACATTTCCAACTTAGCAGGTATCTACATTTTGTATAATATTTTTTCTGAATGCTGCAAATTAAAAATAATAATTGATGCCTTGGTGGAAATTAAAACCCAATCAGAACTAAACTAAGCTAAAGGGCATACGAATTCTCCAATAATTCAATTTAAAATACAGTTAAGTTAAAAAGATAGAAAAGTAATTTGAAAGAGCAAATATCATGCCTGTTACATGTTTGGTACACATTTATTTAACACTTGCCTCCAGTTCATCATTTTTTTGAAGGAAAGAATTCGATTGTTGAAATTCACTGAAATTCAATGGTGAAAAAAGTAAGGTTCTACATTTAGGCAAGAAAAACCAAATGCACAGGTATAGTATAGGTGGTACCTTGCTCAATAGTAGCAACTGTGAGAGGAATCTTGGAGTCCTAGTGGACAATCACTTAAATATGAGCCAGCAATGTGCTGCAGCTGCCAAAAAAGCCAACACAGTGCTAGGCTGCATTAACAGAGGGATAGAGTCAAGATCACGTGAAGTGTTAATACCACTTTACAATGCCTTGGTAAGGCCACACTTGGAATACTGCATCCAGTTTTGGTCACCACGATGTAAAAAAGATGTTGAGACTCTAGAAAGAGTACAGAGAAGAGCAACAAAGATGATCAGGGGACTGGAGGCTAAAACATATAAGGAACGGTTGCTGGAATTGGGAATGTCTAGTTTAATGAAGAGAAGGATGAGGGGAAGACATGATAGCAGTCTTCCAATATCTCAGGGGCTGCCACAAAGAAGAGGGAGTCAAGCTATTCTCCAAAACACCTGAAGGCAGGACAAGAAGCAACTGATGGAAACTAACCAAAGAGAGAAGCAACCTAGAACTAAGGAGAAATTTCCTGATAGTTAGAACAATTAATCAGTGGAACAACCTGCCTCCAGAAGCTGTGGATGCTCCAACACTAGACGTTTTTAAGAAAATACTGGACATCCATTTGTCTGAAATGGTATAGGGTTTCCTCCCTGAGCAGGGGGTTGGACTAGATAACCTCCAAGGTCCCTTCCAACTTTATTATTATTATTGAATACACATGTAGGTGAAATGACATTGAAGGAAAGAAAAAGTGTAGGTTTCTCAAAGAAAAACCATTTTATAAATGGGACAATTGGGAAAATCAACAGCTTAAATACAATACAATACACACATACATCCTGTATTGCTTTAAGTGCACACTAAATAAAATTAATGTTAGCATTGCTGCAGAATAAACTAAAATTGTCTGGATGCACTAAATCAGTGATGGCGAACCTTTAAGAGACTGAGTGCCCAAACTGCAACCCAAAACCCACTTATGCATCGTCGAGTGCCGGGTGGGTGTGGCCCATTGGCTGGGTGTGGCCAATTGGGTGGGCGTGGCTGTGGTGGTAACGGCAGACTGGGTGGGACTAAAAAGTTCAATCAATCAATTCTAACTTTGCAAGATCTTTTTTTTTCCCGTGAGAAGTTGAAATTGACTGATTGAACCTTTTTTTTTTTTTTGCACATGGCGGCGGAGGCCTGAAGTGAAAAGGTTTTATAAAACCCAGCTGAAGGCCTAGGACTGGGGCGATGGTGCGCATGCCCACAGAATGGGCTCTGAGTGCCGCCTCTGGCACCCATGCCATAGGTTCGCCACCACTGCACTAAATCAAAATATATTATGACTTAGGACAGGGCTTTTCAACCAGTGGTATGGGTACCACCTGTGGTACATTGGCACCTGGCAGGTGGTACGCGACCATCGTAGAAAAGTGGTAGCGGGGGAGGAGAATGAGCTGAACTGGTGGCAGCACCGCACAAGCCTGAGCGAGAGATGGCTGGAGCTACAGGGCTGTCAGGGCTCAGCAGAAGCGCCAGGATCAGCGCTTCTTGGGGACTGTCAGGGCTCAGCGGAAGCGCCAGGATCAGCGCCAGGCTCCAGCTGGAGCTCGGCACTGATCCTGGCGCTTCTGCTGAACCCAGAAGAAGCGCCGATCAGCTGGAATGTTGCAGCATCTCCAGGGTCTTGTGATTTACATTCAGATGCTTGGCAACTGATTCATATTTATGACGGTCACAGTGTCCCATGGTTATGTGAAGTGACCAAAACCTGCTGCAACCACTCAGCAGATGGGGGGGGAATAAAAACCAAACACCCCCCCACCCCACCCCCGCTGCCAATCCTCAACAGAAATGCTCAGAACAATGAAAACCCCGGACAGGAGGAAGAGCGCCGCTGGGTGGGCAGGCAGGTGTCTTGCTCGGCTGTGGCTTGGGGGGCACTGTTTTCAGTGCCATTGTAACTTCGAACAGTCACTAAGCGAACTGTTGTAAGTCGAGGACTACCTATACTTTATTACTTTTTTCCTTTTGGGGGGGGTCATCAAGTTTTTGATACCTTGCCAGGCGACTGGTGGTACTCGGATGTTGCCATATCCTAAAAGTGGTACAATGGGTGAAAAGGTTGAAAAGCCCTGACTTAGGATAATGCACATATTCAGCTTCTAAGGATGTGGAGTATATGGATCCATCAAGGAGAACAGAATCCTTTTTCCTGCAAAAAGGAAGTTATGACCTCATTCTGAAAGAGAATGAATCATCTTTTATCTTCTTTTTCTACCCAGCAGTCTCCCATTGCTAAATATCATTTTTATAAATTCCTTCCTTTTGCAATGCTTTCTTTTCTGTTGACTACAGTTCCTGAAATCCTCAAGGCCTTCTGCTTTTTCCCCAGTACTTTCTTTAAGTACTCTGTGGTTATTGTTATCTGAGGGTTTCATTCAAACTGATCATAACACATATTCAAGGAATACACTTATAGTTACAGTCAATCTCACAGGAGAAATGCCTTTGAAAAATAATAGCCGTGTTTTAGATATATAAATGTCTACACAGTGAGGACACATTTCATATTATTGTACATGAGCATGTTCTGACACAATGCAAGTAGATATAAAGGGGATGAACATCATAAAATGCACAAACTTTTCATGACCTCAACAATTTTAATTAAGGAAAAATTTCCTGACAGAACAATTAACCAGTGGAACAGCGAGCATTCAGAAGTTGTGGGTGCTCCAACACTGGAGCTTTAAAAGAAGAGATTTGGACAGCCATTTGTCTGGAATGGGCAGGGGGGTTGTACTAGATGACCTCCAAGGTCCCTTCCAGTACTGTTATTTTGTATTCTGTAATTTATTCATTGGGTCTGAGAGATCACTCAAAGATATATCAAACACACGTCTGTAAGCAAATATATTTTATTTTATGACTGAAGCAATTCAACTACTTCAGCAGCGCATGGGAGATGAATACCCACTTTCAATACCCAGGTCTTTGTTAATTTGAAAACTATCCATTGGTTTTGTTTCCTCTAGAGCAGGGGTGTCAAACTCGCAACGTCACGTGACATGTCGCGACGTATCATGTCTTTTTTGCCATTGCTGGCAATGGGGTGGGCGTGGTTTCGCTATGATGCATCCGGCCCGTGGGCCGGCAGTTTAACACCCCTGATCTAGAGCATTTGAGGCCAGCCACGTTTGAAAACATATCAACATGATAGATTCAGCATCCAATTATTGATCATATGTTTACACTGTCATGACCCAAACTTCAATGTTTCAACAAAAAATAATTATATGATCAATGTTCATTCCTAGACTGAAATTGTGAGCAAATAATCATTTTCTCTATTTTTTGAAGATTGGAAACAATTAACTTATTTTGTTCTAACTTCACGGGACAGTCTTTTTGAGACTTTTAATTTTAAAAGCAATAGATAGCCATGGTTTTCTATACTTCACAAGAAGTGCCATACGCAGTACTTCTTCATTTTCTTGCATTGTTGATTCTCCCATGGTGCCAAGAACTGGGTCAGCATTCATCTGACACTTCTATATGAAGTCTCTATCTCGAAATGTCCTTGTGTCCCCCAAATTTCTTTTCTCTGAAGTTAAGTACATTTTCTAGAACCATATAGTGCATTTTAAAAAAGTTTAAAGTCTCTAGTTATCTGTAGCAGTTGATATTTCAAATCACAGAATAAATGTCTGAGGCTGCATCTAATTTTAAATATGTTCAAATTCAGTTGCAAGCAAATGGAGAAAAGGACAGCTCCAAACAATAATTGTAAATAATTTAAATTTTATAGGAAATGTGATATGGTGACTATGGTTAAACTGGCTATTCTAAACACTGAAGCGGGGGTGAAGGACAGAAGATTAAGTTAAATGTGAGGAAAGGAGTTGGCTCCTGACTCAGGCTGCTATGAAAATTTCTAAAACAGAATCAATCCATGTGCAAGGTTTATAAATTTAGCTACATGGTTTGCTTATCACAATACACCTCACTTACTATTTGCTGAGGATTTGTCCTGACAATGGATTCTTCCACCTTATAGGCATCTCACTGCTGAACACAAAAGAGATGCAAGTAACAGTTTTCTTAGAGACATGGAATAAGTTTGCCCATTTGGTACATGGATGATGATGATGAGGAACCTAAGTGATGTTGGAGGCAAAATCTGATGAGTTCCAGTTATTCTAGCAAGTTTGTTGTGGAACTTTCCATTTCAATCCACTTTCTATATTTGGTGCCTATTTGGCAATCCTGTGGTTTGGAGACCAAGATTCTGGTCGGAAAGCCAGAATCCCAGCTTCCATAATCATAAAATCATAAGGGGGGACATGATAGCAGTGTTCCAATATCTCAGGGGCTGCCACAAAGAAGAGGGAGTCAAGCTATTTTTCAAAGCGCCTGAAGGCAGGACAAGAAGCAATGGATGGAAACTGATCAAAGAGAGAAGCAACCTAGAACTAAGGAGAAAGGGTTTTCCTGACTAGTTAGAACTATTATTATTATTATTATTATTATTATTATTATTATTATTATTATTATTATTATTATTATTATTATTATTATTATTATTATTATTATTATTATTATTATTATTATTATTATTATTATTATTATTATTATTATTATAACTCTCTCTCCCTCTGTCTCAATTTCTTTCTTCAGTAGGGTTAAAGCTAAAAAAAGTGTGTCCTCATGATATTGAGTAGTTTGTCCTAAGTAAGGTATGTTATGAGTTTACTTGTTCCTATAGATTGCCTATATAGATTCCTAGGGGTTAGTCTTCTCAGGGAAGTTCCTGGCTCCTTGCTTCATTTCTCCATGAAATAATCTTGAAAAGTCCATCCCATCATAGGATGTAACCTGGTACAGAAATGGCATCACCATACAACCACATTTCCCCCCCCCCCTCTTCT
Source organism: Azemiops feae (assembly GCA_023970755.1). NCBI lineage: Eukaryota > Metazoa > Chordata > Lepidosauria > Squamata > Viperidae > Azemiops > Azemiops feae. The sequence goes on along the minus strand of JALGBA010000212.1, from coordinate 200,396 downwards.
CTGGATGATCAGAACTGTATGGATGTTCAGAACTCAGTAAAGAGATTCCTCAAACCCCAGCTCCACAGCTGTTTTTTTCCTAACAGCTGCATCTCAGTGGCAGCAATCTGGACAGCTAGATGGCAGCTAAGAAAGACAAAACCTCTGACTTCTTCGCTTCAGCCTGGTGTGGAATGGATTGACAGGTGAAGAATTGCTTTGGGAAAATGATGTGGACGTATCCAAGAGCAACCTTAGAAATGATTGCATGGAGCAGCTGGGCCTTACAAGCACCTCTCTGGCCACATTCTGTATGGCGATTGGTGGCAGTTTTTTTTTTCTGAATTGGGCTAGATGACATCTGATTTTCAGCCAGAGAAAACTGCCAGTCATTGGTCTTACAGGGTCACACAGATCAGCAGCATGGACAGCAACACAATATGGCCCTCTTCTGGATGCACATGCTGAAGAGACAGCACAATTTGTGTAGGTATGATTTCTCCCTAGCTTCAGAAAGGGAGGAAGTTCTAGTAAAGTGGCTGTATGTTTCAGTCCTGTGTCACTATATAATAATTTATCACTTTTTTAAAAATAAATAAATAAATCTCTTATCCCAATATCGTGCTTCCCATTAGCCATGTTCTGTAGGGGTTGTAGAAGGTAAATTCCAAAACGTCTGGATGGATGCTGGGAAAGTTCAGGAAAGGCTGTATTGTTGTACAATATCTGGCATCCCAGACATTGCAAATATTTCTATGTTTAAAATTAAAGTCATTCAGCAGAGAAAACGTCTCATGATCTATCACTTTTTACATCCCATACTTCTCCTCAATTGTTTAGGGTTGCAGAGCATTTATATTAATCTGGAATGTGATCCTCAATGACTATAGCTTGCATATGTCACAATGAATCCATGCCACAGCTTGAGCATCATCAGCAAGGATTTTACACCCCTTTAAAGCCTAATTAGGCAAATTTCAACTGGGCTGAGAATAGCAGCTGATTGCTCCTCATTCTGGGGAGATGAGGGGTCCAAAGCCCAGAAGTGTTATTTGTCTATTAATAATGGTCTCCCATTGGATATTTGCTTGTCTCCAACATTATCTGCCAGGAAAAAAAATGGAAGTCAAGCTTTCCAGACAGTTTTGGGGGTCTGTTTTGATATTTTTTTTTTTACAAAAAATATTTTTGTTTCCTATTATTGTATTATGTTTATTAATGTGAGCTTCTGAGAGTCCTTTACAATTGTTGTGGGATATATTTCTGATGAATAATAAATAAATAAACTTGTCACTGACGTAAATTTTAGATAGATGTGGCACCAAGGCTTGGAGCAGCCAGAGTGTTGGAGTTGCTTATATTGGCAGCAGTGAGAATAGCAGCAAATAGTGTTTAGCAGCTGAGAGATTTAGGTCCAGAAAATTGGCAGGCTGCCACTGGTGATGTTGGGACAGGAATAATCCCCTGAAGATCTCCCAAAATCATGGACCTCCGTACATCACACTGCAGATGATAGCCTGCAATTCAAAGTTGCTTTTATTTTCCGTATAAACAAGCTTCTTTTCTTTAAGTACTTGGAAATCGGCATTTGATGGTGGAAAGTGTAACCATGGTAAATAAATATATGATGGGTTCTTATTATTTCCACATTACCTGGATTATAGACACCCCCCCAATTCTGGATCAGCTCCTATGTGGATGAGTTAAAACAGTTCAGAATTCTTGAAAAGAAAAATAATTGGTGGTACTTAAGGATTGGGAAAGGACAGACACTTGCCAAACTTTCAACAATAATTTTAAAACAACAATATCAGACAACAAAACCTGAAGCTGGTGCCAAATAACATTATAATAAGGCTGGGTTCTGTCACCCCAAACCTCAGGAAGTTATAATTCCATTTATCTTCTATTGTTATATAATTTATAATTTGCCAACTATTCTCCACTCTACTTTAGCCAGTGTGGATAGTTCTTTAAAAAAGCAGAAACAGCAGAAATTTGACATCAGAAATGACAGCACTCCAAAATCAAGAACATTTCCAGTTACCCTGGATTATTGTAATTTATCTCAAAATGGTTCTTTGAGAACAGAAATCAAAATCATTGTTTCACCATTGAATTACACTTCATTAGAATGAATGGATTACATAGATACATTTCATATGGGCATACACACACACACACACACACATTTATATATTTATTTATATATGTGTGTGTGTATATATATATGTCTGTGTGTGTGTGTATGTGTGTGTGTGTCTTGAGTGTTTTTTGATGTACCCTGCTTTGTTAGCAATCCCAAAAATTTTTAGCACACACACACACATGCACACACACACACACACACACACACACACTCTGGCTGCTCCAAGCCTTGGTGCCACATCTATCTAAAATCTACATCAGTGACAAGTTTATTTATTTATTATTAATCAGAAATATATCCCACAACAATTGTAAAGGACTCTCAAAAGCTCACATTAATAAACATAATACAATAATAGGAAACAAAAATATTTTTTGTAAAAAAAAATATCAAAACAGACCCCCAAAACTGTCTGGAAAACTTGACTTCCATTTTTTTTCCTGGCAGATAATGTTGGAGACAAGCAAATATCCAATGGGAGACCATTATTAATAGACAAATAACACTTCTGGGCTTTGGACCCCTCATCTCCCCAGAATGAGGAGCAATCAGCTGCTATTCTCAGCCCAGTTGAAATTTGCCTAATTTCTGAAATTGGAAAGAGAATGACAACAGCTTGGCTGGCAGCCAGATTGGATTGTTGAGATCCAATCTGAATATTTGAATATGAAGACTGGATTGTGAATAGAACTGAGGAACTGGGACATGAGAGGGAGAAATAACTAAAGTCATCATTTGGGTACAGACATTTGTCATAAATACACCCCCCCAAAAAAATCACAATAGATTCCACACCATAGTGGTTGCTATATATACTGTAATAGCAGTTATTTCTATAATATAATTCTGACGTATAACCACAAATAGTTAAACAAACCCAAGTTGCATCTCCATTACATAGTTCAGTCACTAATTTGGATATTAAGAGACCTAATAAGAAAAAAAACTCGGTTCAAGCAAAGTCAAACCATGGAGCTGGGTTAGCGCAAAGTGTTTAAGGAATGACAATCATTAGTAATGATCCAAAGTGAGCTGGAGATTTGCCTTCTCAAGCTGACTGCTATTAATAAAGAATTTAAATGAGGAGTAAATGTGCATGTTTAGGAGCAAATGTGCATGTTTCACTTAGTTGATCCACAGGAGGATGACTATCAGCAAGAACAAAGACTTGGTAGAATTTACAGAATCGCTTGTCAGTGAAATGGGTGGCAGATAAATTTAATAAATAAATAAATGTGAACTTCCCCAGAGAGCAGGAAAACAGCAGGCTAGGATTGATGGGAATTGCCCTTATTTTAAAATATATGATGTGGCCAATGGGACTTTTCCAACTTTCTAGGACTTTTAAAAAGCCCTGTGGAATTACGTGTTGTTGGGCTGCCTAAAAAGCATAGACATTGTCCTTGTTGCTTCCTGGAATGGCCAGGTCAATCAAAGTAAGTTTTTCCCCCCAAGCTTTTTAATTTAGGGGAAATTTTCAGACTAGATATCTGCTTCTAAAAGCAGGCAGATAACATGTTGTAAACCTATGCTCCATTTCTCTCTCCTTTTGGTTGCAGAGTAAGAACTGAGTAAAGCAGAGAAAAAGCAGTTTTTTCAGTAGCCAGTACTTCTGATATGGGTACATGCCATGTATAAAGCTTGGCGGTATGGCATATTTATAATTAGTGACAATTTCCTGCCAATCTATGAAGACTCAGTCATGTATTGCTATACTTACTACAGAAACTATACTGGAGAAGAGTAATTAATCCACAATTTATTCCATTAAAAAAGCAATAAATTAGAATGCAAGCTGTTTACACATCAGATTTTCATACTCATAAAACCATAAAAACAGCCCTGCTGGATCAGATCATGGCCTAACTTAGTTCAACTTTTTCTTAAATTGGCCAGCCAGATTCTTCTGGGCTTCTTTCAAGCAAGGGGTGATGACATGTGTCCCTTCAGCAGTCTGCCTTCAACCCTGAAGTAACTTTTTGTGTTCAAGGCCACCAAGCCATGATTTACCTATCTTCATAAATTAATCCAATCTGCTTTTAAAGATAATGTGATAATGAATTCCATGGATTAATTATTCCATAAAGTCTGTATGGTTTAAATAAGGTAAATAGGTAAACTTGGATTACTATGAAGTAAAGTAGGCAGATTTTATCTGATTTATGGCTTTATTCTAATTTTCAATAAAGCAGTCAATCTAACTATGATGGTCTTGCTTTTTCAATTATGAAATCAGGTTTTCTAATAAAGGACAAAATAACTGGAAAACAGAGATTTGCAATGATGCCTGGAGGAAAGTCTGTCACCAAATGTTTGCAAAGATTAATTTAAGCTTTTCAGTTTTCATGAGTCTGAAACCTTCTATCTGGAAAAAAAACCCTCACAGTGGATTCTATTCTGTAAACAGTGAGAAAGACAGACTGAAGAGACATTCATTGCATATTCAGATGTGTTTGCTAAAATCAATAGCAATCACTGCACTTTTTCTTTTAAAAATTGGCTGTGGCCAGATTGTTTCCTGTTTACATCAAGTAGAGATCCCAAAGGTGCTTTTTCAAGAGGCAACTGGGTTTTCTTTCTTTTTCCTTGAGGACTTTTCCCTTCTCATCCAAGAAGCTTCTTCAGTTGTGGCTGAATGGTGGAGAATGGAAGGATTTATATTCCTTGCAGACACCTGGTCGTTAGCCACTTGGAGGTTTTTCTGTGCTCTTTGCACTATTCAGGAGACCCTGAGGCAACGAAACGTCTTCAAGGAAAAACAAAGACAGTCCAGTTACCTCATGAAAAAAGCACTTTTGGGACAACCATGACCTGAATGACTGAGAATCCCCACAGACATCAAGAAGAGATATTTGGGAATAGTACTATTGAAATATGGCAGAACTTTGTCATTGTGTTATGTCTGGAACAATTCATTGCTACAGAAATGACCAGCCAAAATGTTCTCTTGAACTCAGCATGAGTTACATCTATGCTAAAACCACTACCTTTTGGGGAAATGCAAAATGCTCTTGATCAGGAGTCTTCAAACTTGGCCCTTTTATGACTTGTGGACTTCAACTCCCAGAATTCCTCAGCCAGGCATGCTGGCTGAGGAATTCTGGGAGTTGAAGTCCACGAGTCATAAAAGGGCCATGTTTGAAGACCCCTGCTCTTGATGAATCAAGTTCAGGTGACTGAACCTTTTGAAATGATCCCATCTCCTGCTCCTCGGAAAATTTGAGATTTGCCCCAACTTGCTTCATTTGTGGTAATTAGCAACACTGCTATTTGCAGTGTCCTGTCTGCTGAGACTAAATTCTTTATTTCCTGTTGAAAATAGCCTAAAATATACCATTTAAAACAGGGAAATAACTACTGTTTTTAATGATTCTCATTTGCCATTTGAAACTGGCTTTAATGCTTTCTGGTTTCAAGTTGGATGCCCTGTTTTATTGTAAACCACCAAGAGACCTCAATGATCTGCAGCATAATGAGTTTAATAATTAAACACTCTGATACTCAGCTGTGTGCATGACTGTGGGAGAGATTCTTTTAGTATATTCTTGTTCAGTGTTCTCTTACATTCTTGTTCAGCCCAAAATATTATAGTGCAACCTCTGTGGGATAAAATCAGCCTTTTATCTCTTACATGGTAGCTATAACTGTAAGGAAATGCTGTGGCTGTTTCCTGAAGAATTCCACCAGCATTTATTTTGGGGAGGGGGGGGGTCCAAGATACTACTCTTACTATACTGTTTTTATTGCAATTTTATAGCCATGGCCCATGGCTAACAGATAAAGAAACACAAAGAAATCAATCCTTGATAAACCCTCAGGAAAACTATGCAGCTAATGTCCATTAGGACATTCTGGAACTGCTTCTAGGATGCCATTGAACTGAGTTATTATAAAACAGCACCTTATCTTCAAGGATATTAGTCTTTGTGTCATATTCAATGGAGGCCTCTGTAAGTATGAGAACTCAGTTGGTCTCTGGTGCTGCACAGCATCCTTTATGGCATTTCCATGCTCTTTCTCTCTCTCTCTCTCTCTGTCCCCCTGGGGAAATGATGACCATGTGGCTGTTGAAAGAAAAATCAGGTCCAGTTCCAAGCTGGGAATAAAATGGAGGCTCCTTTTGAAAGAGGGTCTGTTTATTGATGAGCAGAACCAACAACAGCATGTGGTTCTGGGACAGCTGACCAATAGGTTTGATGAGTATATGGATTTTTATACAGTTTTCACAGCCTTTCATAATCTAGAGGCTTGCTTTGTGTGTTTTGTTATTGGATTGGTTTTAGCTTGTTTCGCAAAGGCTAGCAATGGGTCTAAAATACTGACTTCCTTGGTCCTAATCTTGTCAAACAAATGTAATTAATTTTATCCCCTTATCTTTAGTCTATTACCTCCATTGAGCTCTCTTTGTGAATCAACGGGCCTGATTCAATGTTTCTGCTTTTTGCAATAGCCAGGGGTTTCATGAGTGAAACATTGCTTCTGTATTACTTTTTCTGAGCTTTATTCTTGTAATTTGGAGGGCCTAGTAAAAAGGATTGGGGGATGGGTTCTTACCACATGGCATAAAATAGCATAAAATAAAATCAGCAACACTGCCATGTTGCCTGTGGACCATGGTGAGATCATAAGCTTGGAGCACATCCAGAGGTTGGACACTGTTCTTCAGATTTATCTTTCTTTGACATTTCTCCAGCTTCTTCAGATCAATCACTCCCTACGGTGGATTTTCTTCCAAAGCTACATAGAAGGTTTGTGCACTATCTTTGGGAACTGCAACTGCAGAATCAGCATGTGGTCATCTTTTGAGACAGCTCAAGAAAACCCATACTTGAAGCAGAAGGAGCACCAGCTGCTCTCCTCCACCAGGCCACTCAACACTCCCCCCGTGTATCTTTTGTCTGGCTACAACAGCACAGAGACTCCCCTCCGGCTGCTTAGCAGCCCTATCGGGAAGTTTTCAGTGCAATGCACTGCTTATTTTATTTTATATTATATTAAATAATTTTGTACATGCCCTTCTAATGCAGATTACAAGCTTCACTCAGAACGATGGCCTAACACACTGAAGATCAATGCAACATTTAAAATGTTTAAAATTCCTCAAAATAAAATTACCCAGAGACAAGTCTAAAAACACTTACAAAAATAAAACATTTGATAAAAATGATAATGTATGCAAAGCCAAAATATAGCAGAGAAGGCACAATGTGTTTTGAAAAAGAAGTTCTTGATCTATTGGCAGAACACCAGCCTTCTCTAACATATAATCCAGACTGATGTAGCTCGAGAAGCAGAAAGTGAAAATCAAGTACAGTTTGAGTAATTCAAATGCAAAACATGAAGATAATGATTGGGAAGAAAATAGATTAGAATATACCAATGACAGAGGAATCCCAGGAGAAGAAGAGGCAGAGCCTGGGGATGGAGTTAAGAGAGTTATCAGTCTGGAGTGATTATGTTGACACAAGCAATCTAATTCCAGACCCTCTTGAATTCAGTTGACTCTTATCCTGTGCCAATTTATAATGGACCATTAGTAAACTAGATTCTTGTGTATAGATAGGCTTGACCAATAAAGTTTCTGAACTAGAACCTAACATTTGATCCTGATTCTTGCACCCGACAGAAACCTTCTCCCTTTGCTGTATTCTCTCTGATTTATTTCTCATTGTCACTTGGGAATTGTGTTTTTCTCCATTAAACTTTACTGAGTTCCAGACCAGAACTTGCTCTTTGGATGGAGGCAATTTCCTACTTCACCAAAGGAAAGGAAAGTGTAAAATTCTAAAATAGATATGGAGGCTTAAAATATTCCTGAAATTAAATTACATGCAGATAGGGAAATGGAAGCCAAGATTATTGAGGCTCAGATCCTGTACCTCTGTTACAGAATGTGGGGCAGACATAAGACTGTTTTACAAATGGCCCTTGGTGGAACACAAGGAGGAATCCTTAAGAGCAGCAAAGCTCCATATTTCCTTTCCACCAAGCCCAAGTATAATCGAAGCCCTATCTAGCCTTTATTCACTAAATAACTGTTTTCCTTAATAGAGCTCCTTTTTATCCTCCAGTAAGGGAAAGTATGAAAATTAAATCAGTTTAAATCAACAATTATTTGCACTGCAGCTATTTAAAAAGAAGCTACAGTGCATATATGAGAAATGTCACATGGAAGCGGCAGGACCCACTGTGTTTTTAGTTGGGTCAGATCTGTTTAAAGCAGGGGTGTCCAACCTTGGGAACTTTAAGACGTACGCACTTCAGCATGGCTGTCTGAGGAATTCTGGGAGTTGAAGTCCGCAAGTCTTAGAGTTGCCAAGGTTGGACACCCTGGTTTAATGCTTATATGGAAGACAATCAGAGAATGTAGGCTAAAGATTGGACCATTGAGAAAAACTTTCTGGATGTTGAATGAATGAACCTTTAGTATCAAAGTATAACATGTATACAGTGAGATTGGCTGAGCCTCCCTCTATGCCCCCCCCCCAACACAACTCACAGTGACTACAAACCCCCAACTTATTACACCCTGTGAGCTAATTGCACAGCACGCCGGCCTAACGGGTCTGTCATGCATGAAATTATTATGTCTCATTCAAGAGCCTGACAGCCCATGGATAAAAGCTGTTCTTCAGCCTGTTGGTATGGCTGGCTATGTTTCTGTATCTCCTACCCGATAGTAGGAGAGTAAAGAGGTACCAACCAGGGTGTGAGTCATCCCTGAGAATTTTCCTCACTCTACCAAGGCAACGGGCGCTGGCGATGTCATCCAGTGGTGTCAGGGAACAGCCCACGATATTTTGTGCCGTGCTCACCACCCTCTGTAATACCTTCCTGTCCGCGGCTGTCAAGCCAGCATACCAAACCACAATACAGTATGTGAGAACGCTTTCAATAGTAGACCGGTAAAAGAGGGTCATGAGTCGTCGTTCTACCCTGTTCTTCCACAAGACCCTGAGGAAGTGGAGTCTCTGTTGAGCCTTTCTGTTCATATTGTTGCAAAAAAATTTTTTTGACAAGGATCAGGTAAGCTCCTGAAGTCCACCATGAGGGAGTCTTTATCTTTTTATCTTTACGTTACAAGGATTTCCCGAAACTAGTTAGATATTCTGCACAGGGAATTGTCCTATAGTCGCTTGATGACTGGCTAAGTCTCTCTGCAATAAAGCTGGTCCTTCAGTAGTCAATATTTTGCAACTCACAGGAGCTGGTAAAGCCTACAGCATGCAGTGCAGTCAAGAAGAGGAGATTTTAATTGTATAACTCCCAGGTTGCTTTAGTCAACAAAAGCATGTGTTGTCTGGGCCTTGGAATTTTTGGTTTCAGCAGGCATTGCTTTCTCAAACAGTGTGACTTTGTAGCAGGAAGAACAGATTTACAAGTCTTACACTCACAGAGCAAATGATCAGCAAGGACAATTACCGCAGTAAATATCCCTTCCTTATGATGGTAGTATTTTATTTTGAAAGGCAAAGCATAAATTCTAAAATAAAAGATTATGAATATTTTCTCTCCTTAGGCTCTTCCAGCTCTCCCTCAAATATACAGGAGTGCTTCTAAGTATTTGGCCCAAATATTAACTCTTTGGCCTGGCAAATATTTTATTTTCAATCATATTCCAATTTTTGTGCCAGGTTACAGCTCTAACCAAGTATCTTGTCCTAAGTGTGCCTGCTTGCACTATCAGCAGGAAAGAATAGGAAAAGACTAGCTAGTCTACATCGACAGAGGAAAAGATACATACCAAGGAGAACAGCTGCCCATATTCAGTAGATAGCTCTCCATTGTCTCCTTTTTACTTTTATGGTTTAAGATCAGATGTTACATCTGAACAATGTATAAGACTACTATCCCTATTTCTCCCAGATGAACTGAAGAGTAACAGTAGGTGGCACATTTGGCTGGAAAGTCTGACCCCCCCCCCCCAAGGAGGCTACCTTTACCTGCTAAGCAGAAGGATCAAAATCTCCTATCCTAAATGTTTATATCACTTGTCAACTCTACTCTTTCTCTCCTGGATTACCTGCGTACTGTACATCACAAGACTGGAGGGAGTGGGGTTCATGCTGTCACTTCTTGCCATGTTTCATTAAAAAAAAATTGGTGGAATTTTACAGTTGATTCAACACATTTAAAAGAAAAGAAAAGAAAAGAAAAAGGTCAGAATATGCACCCTCAAATAAGGACAGGTCTCACACGCACAAAACACAGCTCTGACTACTTTGTATAATTTCTCTGCCACTTCCCATTATTACCATACCATCCTGGCTCTCTAATGCCCTAAAACAGAGGTCCCCAATGTTTTGGGCACCAGGGACCGGTTACGTGGAGAGAGGTTTTTCCACGGACCGGAGGCTTTGTGTGCTGCCAGCATCCTGTGGATGGGACTTTCCTTGCTTGTGTGGACCGGTTGCTGGCATGCCGTGGACCAGTACTGGTTCACGGACTGGGGGTTGGGGACCCCTGCCCTAAAATATACGGGTAAAACCCTAGTGATTACAGAAAGTTGATGCAAGCTAATAAAGGTTTTCTCTAAAATTCGCAAGATGCAGAGAAAATAAGAACCTCTCAGTTGTTGAAGTTAATAGAAAATGAGAGTAATGATAATTGACTTCTTTCAAGACATCCTGACGCTGTAGTTAAGATGTGACCAGACCCCTAAAGTTCAAAGAATGGGAGTGAAGTTAGTTGGGCAGGAGGAACTAATTTGTGAGGAGGCAGAGAGTTAGCTTAGAAACGAAGCAAATCCCCAGGTTGCCAAATGGTTGAGGGAGATAAAAAGAAGAAGAAAGAAAGTGTGGTGGGGAGCAACTCAGTAGGAAGTGTTCAATCAGAAAGACTGCATGAATAAGTAGGAGGTATATTTTTCTCCCTGCAAGACTTTGCCCAGATGGGACATCACTCTGAGAAGCAAACGAGGGAAAAGGAAAATTTGGGATGTGTGAAAGAATTCAGAGGAATCAGAGGTAGCTTGGCCAACAGAAAGAGGGAGAACATTAATGAAGAACATAGAATAAGAGCTGGAAGGGATTTTAGAGGTCTTCTAGTCCAACCTCTGGAGCCAGCAGCCAGAGAAGCTATTGCCTGAGACTTCTTGCTGCGAGCAGTTAACAAAGAAGAAAATGAATTGGATTAAGGATGTGCTGTGTTTTTAAAATGTTCTGCCCCTTTGAGGAGGCTGCTCAGTCTGTTAGGTGAGAAACAGGAAGCACTGCGAGTTCAGAACAAGCCTGCCTGCAGGACATGAGGAGACACTCTTGGGTTCAACAGGTTCATGTTGTTTGTACCAGAGCTAGACTGTTCGTGCATCTAAATGCTGTTTTGATAAAGTCTACAGGGGATGCAGGGGGTGGGGGAGAAGGGTAAGTGATGAAACATATTGCAATCCAAACATGAAATGACAGAGCTTGCATTGTGATGTCATAGTGCCTCTTTTCTCTTGCTGGCATCATTTTAGTGAGAGGTTAGACATGTAGATCAGGTCAGATAACCTTTATTGTCATTTTTTTTTCCTGTGAGCATAATGGCATGCATTAAAAATGAAATTTAATTGCTTGCTCTCAAAGTGTACACATACACAATGCACGTTTAAACATACTATATACAACATATGCATAGACCTACACCCTTACATATAAGTAACATAAATATAAACATAAAAATAAATATTAATCCCTGTCCATCTTGAATACATAACGGAAGGAGGAAGCTTTAGAGTTCACAAGGTTAACACTGTATGGAACAAAGCTATGACTGAATCTGGATGCTCGGCTTCGGATACCACGAAGCCTCCTCCCAGAAGGTAACAAGGAAAACAGGTCGTGAAGAGGATGTGTAGTGTCCCAGACAATCTTGCTCAAGCAACGCTTCTGTGCTATGTCCTGGATGGAAGGGAGGGAACTGCCAATGATCTTTTCAGCCACCCTTACCACTCTCTGCATCGCCTTCCTGTCTGAAGCAGTGATGCTTCCAAACCAGGCTGTGATGCTGTATGACAGGATGCTCTCGATCGTCCCCCGGTAGAAAGTGGTAAGGACAGGGGAAGGAAGATGTGCTTTTCTCATGTGATGCAGAAAATGCAGGAGCTGTACACCTCTTCTTTAGCAATATACATAAAAAACATAAAAAGGTACAAATAAATCAGAGATTATTTTTCCCCAAATGGAAAGAAATTGCCCCTTAGAGTCCCCGCCCCCATTGTTGTTAGCAAACTTGATTAAATAAATTATAAAGTTGTTAATATAAATTCTGCTGAGAGAACTCAACTTCATTTATATAAATAAATAAATAATTTAATTGATTTTAGCATTGCAAAAAGGGCCCGTGAATGTTTTCAGAATGAATGAATGCAAAAGAATATCTGAGGAGAGAAAAGGAACTGAGAAATAGGAAAAAAAATGATAGGAAGATGGATAAAATGTTTTAAGATTGTTAATGAAATTCACACTTGAACCACTAAAGCTGAATGCCTTCTTTTTTTCCCTCTTTTTAAATTCACAGGAAAAAAGATGTCACTGTGAAGAAATATATTACCAATTTCAACAAGGACCAGAAAAGAACTGATAGAAAATTCAATGCATAATGTACAGTTTTATATTTTTCATGCAATGGTCCAGCTGTTTCATCTTCTGCAGAAGGAAGAGGATAAAACTTTCTCCCAAAGGATAAAACACTTTCAAAATATTATTGATCTATTTTTTTTACATTTGATTTGCTTCTAGTTATTCCAGAATCATGGTTTGAAGATTTTGATTTTATTCCCTTTGTTGTAATTGTTGGACTGATAATTATAATCAGCTCCATTCTTATCAGATAACAGTAAGCTATGCAGATGACACTAAGCTAGAAGAATAGCCAACACCCCAGAAAACAAGCTCAGGATCCAAAAAAGATCTTGACAGACTTGAACAATGAGCCCTATCCAACAAAATGAAATTTATTGTGGGAAAAAAGCAAAGTTTTACACTTAGACAGGAAAAACCAAAGGTACAAGTACATATTAGGTGAAACCTGGCTCAAAAACAGTAACTGTGAGAGGGACCTTGGAGTCCTAGTGGATGATCAGTTAAATATGAGCCAGCAGTGTGCAGCAGCAGTCAAAAAATACTTAATACAATCCTTAGTTGTATAAACAGTGGCATAAAATCAAAATCACGTGATGTATTAGTACCGCTTTATAAAACCTTAGTAAAACCACACCTGGAATACTGCATCCAGTTTTGGTCACCACATTAAAAAAACGATGTTGAAATGTAGAGTAGAGCAACTAGGATGATTAAAGGTCTGGAGACTAAAACATATGAAGAACAGTTGCAGGGTCTAAGTATGGCTATTCTAGAAAGAAGAAGGACTAGGGGTGACATGATAGCAGTATTCCAGTATGTGAGGGGCTGACACAAAGAAGAGGAGGTCAATTTGTTTTCCAGAAGGCAAGACAAGAAATAATGGATGGAAACTAATCAAGAAGAGAAGCAACCTGGAATTAAGGAGAAACTTCCTAATAGTGAGAACAATTAACCAGAAGTTAATTGCCTTCAGAAGTTGTGGGTGCTTCATCACTGGAGGTTTTTAAGAAGAGACTGGATAGTCACTTGTCTGAAATGGTATAGGATCTCCTGTTTGAGCAGGGGGCTGGACTAGAAGATCTCCAAGGCCCCTTCCAGCTCTATTCTGACTGATGAATTGTTACTACTTATGTATTTTGTGTTCTTTGTATATTTTATGTAACCCAGGAGGAACTTCCTGGCCCCTAAGAAGACTGCTACAAATCGGGAAAGTTGGAGAAATCACCAGAAAATCTCAGTCTGTACAGAGTACAGCAACTGAGCATGGAGTTAAGTCAAGTAAGCTCCTTTCATGCATTAATTTACACTCCGCACATGTATGATGGTTTGTTACATACTGTGTGCAATGCTGTTCTGACCTGTTTTTACACATAAAATAGCAGCCTTTTCCTTGCATATATTAAAAATCTTGATTGTACATGGAAGAAAGCAAGACTGCTAGTTCACCAAGACATAAAATGTTTCTGTCATTGGTCCGTCCAGTTGAATATCACTTATTACTGATTAATATCAGCTCTCCAAAGTTTCAGTAGGGCTCAGATATCTTATCTATAGAAAGTCAGATGATCAATAGATGGAGCAAAAAGATATAGAATATCTACCAGTATTGCGTATTGATAATCTAGATTTTGCACTGTAGATACAGAAGACCTCCTTGAAACCTTAAATCTGGACTCAGGTTCCAGTTCTGGCATCTCATCCTATAACTTTTGTGATCATTCATGGCCTTGTGGAAGTGGACTGAAAGTCCAATGATAGGCATACGGGTTTAAAGGTTATCTTCGATAGTCATTTTGCCAATTTTTCATTTATCCATGAATAAACTTCATTTATCCACGAAGAAATGTATTGAGTTATAATCCTCATCTGTCTTCTCAATTATATAATCAGGATATATTTTTGCCAAGGGGGAAAAGTTATGAAACAATCATTCAGAGTTTTCTCTGCCAATATAAAGAGGCTGCCGTAGGCAACTAATTTTAGTTACTATTCTAATCTCCACTTCTTTGGGTTAGATCAATGGTGTGTTGGGGCTATGGCATACTGGCTCCCAAGAGCCTGTTGCTAAATTATTGGGGATTTTGTAAGTCACCCAAGAGCAAAGCTGAGCTATGACACCTACTTTGCCAATCAATTTTTCCATGTTTAAAAGCATCTGGTGTCCACAAATCAAGCAAAGCCAGGTCTTAAACATTACTAACACAGCATTGGTTAGAATCCAAGTACTTTTGGAACAGAACACTAAAGGGCAGTGAAGCAAATTATCCAATACAATATAATGAAAGTATAAAAGAACTTTTGTGTATGAATACAGAAAAAAATTGAATCAGAAGTTTTCTTTTAGCACTCCAGAGAACAACCTGATTTGAAAATGTACAAGTAGTCCTTGAATTACAACAATTCATTTAGTGACTGTTCAAAATTACAATGAAAAAGGGGACTTATGACCGTTTTTCACACTTACAACTATTTCAACATTCCCATGGTCACATGATTAAAATTCAGACGCTTGACAACTAATTCATATTTATGACAGTTGCAGTGTCCGGGATCATGTGATCATCTTTTGTGACATTCTGATGGGCAGAGTCAATGGGGAAGCCAGATTCACTTAATAACCGTGTTGCTAACTTAACTGCAGGGATTCATTTAAGAACTGTGGCAAGAAAGATTGCAAAATGGGGCAAAACCCACTTAACAAGTGTCTTGCTTAGTGTCGTGGAAAAAACCCAATGAAAAAAACAAGTGACCGCAGTACAAAGCAATACTTCTTACTTTAAGATTCAGAGGTTTATTTCAGCAATAATTTGGAATACAGACATAAACATCACTTACGTCAGGGGTGTCAAACTGCCGGCCTGCAGGCCGGATGCGTCACGATGAAACCACGTCCACCCCATTGCCGGCAATGGGGAAAAAGCTCCGATACGTCGCGCGACATCACGTGACGTCGCAAGTTTGACATGTCTGACTTACATTAAAAACCCATTGCAATGAGGTCCAATGACATAGCAGTTCCAATAAGGACAGCTATAGGCCAGTGGCAAATCAATCAGGTCCAGTCCCAACCTTTTATACCCTTTCTCATCCTAAGACCGTAGACAGATGGTCAGCAATCTTACACTTTCTGCTGACTTTCTGCTGACCCTTTGCTGAACATAACTTTCCACATACTCATGTACATTGAAACCTGCATCCATCAGCTACTTTCAGTTCCCTATTTCTTACAGTTCCAGTCCTTATGTTCTAAATATATTTGAAACAAGCAAGCTTAGCAAAATCATATTAAGTAAAGTACAATTGCAAACTGCAAAATTAAGCATAGCACAGACTTTGGTTCAATACTTTTTCCGTGGGCCTAAACCTTGCATAGAAGAACAATAGCCAATATTTTCGTTTTCCACAGTAGCAATGGCAATTTTGGGCTCAGTTGTGATTATAAGCAGAGCACTACCTGTATATGTATTCATTATTTCAAGCATATTAAAACGGGCTTGATTCATTTTTATAGAATGGATTCTGGCCTAAATTGCCTATCATGTAGCTTTTAAAAATAAGGACCCAATGAGGAAAAAAAAAAAGATGGCTCACTACATTTGATCAACTATGTAAAGCCAGCCTTTCTAAGCTCTCTTTCTGAACAAATCTTTTGGTTTTGCTATGTTGAAGGAAAAGTCTTCATCATGGTTCAGTCCAAGCCGGGAATAAACAACATGGCGACTGCTTTAGAAAGAAGGTTGCAGTTTATTGAAGAGAAGAGCCAGACAGAAAGATGGCTCTGGAAGAAAAGAGAGAGCACATGCAGGGAGTGGGTTTTTATACCCTCTGGGGCTTTTGTTTGGAGTTGTTTCCTGTTCCTGTTCGAGGCTTTGTATTTCCTGTGTCATGTATTCTGACCTGAGTCTGGGTGTGCTCTTTGGCATCTGTGAGTTAATCCTATTATGTCCTGTCTTAGAGTTTGGGTGGGGTATGTAGATTTTAAGTGTCTTTGTCTTCCTAAGCTTCTAGCTGGGGGCCTCCAATCTTCCTGGATTATTTACATCTGCATTTCTACAGAGCTGGTTTCTGCTTGGGGGAGGGAGACTTGGGGTTATTAAGAAAAACTGGGCATGCTTTTCTGCCTCTTTAATATTTCCTTCTCTGGGGGGGGGCTGACTTCCCACAGCTATCTTTCCATCTTTGAATCTTGAGTTCTTTTTGATGTATTTAAGGGAGGTACTTAGGAATTTGTGGAAGTTGTTTTACATAACATGAATTACACTCTTTTCCATCCCTACGCCAACAGTGCGGCAACATTTGTTATTTCCTTATTCTAACAGACATTGCCATGGATCGATCAACCAGCAGAATATTTGACAAGAAGAGAAGTCGTGTTCTTTGATTTTTCTCCCTCTTGATTAATAAGGTCACAGTTTGTAACACACGATTGTAAGTGGCTAAAACTGGCCTTAAAGCATATTTAAGATAATAGGATTGGGTTAATGAGATATTTAAGTCAGACACATCATTAAGCTATGCTTTGAGTTGTTCAGAAACCACTGCTGGGCTACAGCCGTCAAAGCATCGGTGGATTTCAGGCAGCACTGAATTCAGGAAAGAACTCTTAGAAAAAGAGGATCTTATTCTGAGAAAGTATCATAATTTATTTTTGCCTCAAAAGAAAGCAATCCAGCAAATAAAAGCTATTTGGGTAGGCTTCATGGCCTTCCAACAGGATTTCCCTAATGAGATTGGATTCACTTCAGTTCTGTACGCTCTCTCATATTATACATCAGAGGGTTTTAAACTATGGGCCACAATTTGGGGATGTAAAAGTAAAGTAAAAAAATCAGGTTTTGGCAGACAAAATGAGCAGTTACTCAAAATTTGTTCTCTTCTGCCTGGGAAAACCAGAAATAGATCCAGAGTTACCTAGCACAAACTTTAAGCAATGCTGGCTTCATGCTGAATGGCGTGTGTATATCAGTATTTCTGTAGTCTCTGGAGTGCATACGAAAGCACATGTGTTGGTGAGCTTTGGTGTTTTTAATCCATGGTTTACAATTTCTCACCTATCAAAATGGAAAATCTTTTTTGCCGGGTATTAAGAGAAAAGGTAATGATGACCTTTCTACTAATAGCGCTGGTAAAAGTAAATCTAAGTCAAGAAATTGCCTTATCTTTTGATAAGAGGTACTATATATTTGAATCTTGCTTATTACTAAACTGGGTGGGAATTAAATAAATGAAGTTACGATAGCAGTATAGGGTTATGGCATCAAAAGTTTGAGACCTCTCCTAAAAGTATTTATTCAGTCCAATTATCTAACAGAAACTAAAAAAAGACACTTCCTTTGTTTGAAATTATTCAGCCTAACATCTGAGTTCCCAGATACATGAAAGGTAAATGACCTGCTACAAATTATTGGTCTAAAACAGGGATCACAGGATGCCCCTTACTAGTTTTCCACACGGGAACAGAGCAGATACCTGGTTACCATCTTTCCCAGCGACAAGGTAATTTGCATTTCTATTTAAATTACAATCACTATTTAAAAATTAAAAACCATCATTTGCAAATCTGTATTCCTCTTTGTTCATTTTTTTTTTGCTAAACTGACTTCTTGTTTGAAACTCTTCAAGGCTCTTTGTGCTAAGAAAAGGGTTCCATCTGATGAAACTATCATCATCCAATTAAAATGAGAAAGTTTTTTTTTTGTTAAAAACATTGGGTTGGGTTTTCACCTTCATACCAAAATGCTAGTTGTTTAAAGGGGAAAAAAGGTGTTTTTCATAGCCCTTCTTTCCCCCGTTTTTTTCCTCTCTTTTTCTCTTTTCTCTTTCTTTCTTACTCTCTTTCTCCTTGCCAATGTACAAGGAGGGTTAACCCCATGGATCTAACTGTGATCAATGCATGATTCTAGAGCTTGAAACCTAGCTTCCTTCTTGATTGTCTGACTGTGCCAATGACATAAAAGCTTATATAATGACAGAATGGGATAGTTTGCCATAGCCAACTCATCACAGCCAACTCGCCACAGGACAACTCTGTGGGACAATTCAACAATTCAATGATTTAAAATAATTTTAAAAATATTTTAATTATTGCCAATCACATTTGATTTTGTGCTTTCTTTTGCATCCTTTCTTTAATGGTTCTATTTCATTATTCCGTCGATATTAGTGTAAATCTTGTCCCACAGTGAGTTGACTGTAGCAAGTTGGCCATGGCGAGTTGGCTGCAGCGAGGTGTAATGAAGCTTCCTGTTCTCTCCAATTCTGCTCCCACTTTTTCATCTTCCTCTTTGTCTCTGTTGCCCATGGATCCTTTGTAGTTTGAAAAAAAAACCTTAAGCAGCACCAGCTTTGCCAATAAGAGGCAAGATAGCATTCAGCCACCTAAGAAGTTATGATAGCAAACAAAACCAATAGGGCAGAGTAAGACTGAGGGGTTTAACAAGAAATCGACTAAGACATGATAGTTTGTTACACCAAATCTATTTCTCCAATCCATCTTCACGTTATGTACTGTAGCTTTCCACAACCTGATGCCCATAACATGTGTTAAGCCATCACAACCATGAATTTTGGGAATTCTAGTTTCAACTCAGCTGGCATGTACCTTGGTAGATACTTAGGGATGTTCTGACTATAAAACACATGTTATTGGTGAGCAATGGGTCCCTGAGATGTTGACTTTTCTCCTACATTTCAAAGACGAGCTTAAGGCAGGAAAACGTTACAAGTTCTCTTCTTCCCCAGCTATCTTCTATAGTTAGCAATAGCAACAATAACAATAACAATAACAACAACAACAACAACAACAACAACAACAACAACAACAACAACAACAACAACAACAACAACAACAACAACAACAATAATAATAATAATAATAATAATAATAATAATAATAATAATAATAATAATAATAATAATAATAATAATAATAAAAGTTGGAAGGGACCTTGGAGGTCATCGAGTCCAACCCCCTGCTCAGGCAGGAAATCCTATACCATTTCGGACAAATGGCTGTCCAGTCTCTTCTTAAAAACTTCCAGTGTTGGAGCATTCACCGCGTCTGGAGGCAGGTTGTTCCACTGGTTAATTGTTTTAACTAGCAATAGCACTTAGACTTATATACTACTTCACAATGCTTTTACAGCTCCCTCTAAGTTGTTTACAGAGTCAGCACATTGCCCCCAACAATCTGGGACCTCATTTTACCGACTTTGGAAGTATGGAAGGCTGACTCAACCTTGAGCCGGTGAGGATTGAACTCCTGGCAGTGAGCTGAACTAGTCTGCAATACTGCATTTTAACCACTGCGCCACTATGGCGCCTGTTGAATGGAAATAGAAGCAATACCATAGACCTGTCCAACTAATGATCAAGAGTTTAGGTACATGCATCTGGGCCAATGTAGTACATGATTTTTTTCCCTCCACTTCTCAGAATATAAACTGAGAGCAAACCCCATTCCTTACTAGCATTGATGATGTTACTTAATTTGGGTAATGAAATGTCTGCAAGAAAACAACCAAGTTCAGAGAGCACCAAGGACCACTTGCTACACTTTTTTTCCCACAGGTGCAAAATATACATTTATCAGGCATATGATGTCTGAATAGTGAGCTTTGTTTGAAGTAACAATCAAATATTATGCAGCAGCACATATTAAGACTTCGCAAAGCGAAATGGTACACATTCTTTGCTCAAGAAAACACCATTTCTTGAGCCATTTCCATGCATTTGATCTGCAGCAAAGAGAACAGATTGAATTATCTGTGCTCAAGACAAAGACACTTCAGTGAATTGTGATACTGTTGCATTGATACCATTGTAATCTCAGAGCAGGATCAAAAGAGGAGTAGAGCTAAAAGATTAAACACACACACACACACACAAAACAGCACTACAGTTTTATTCAAGCACAACTGGATAATTGCAAAGGTTAATTCAATAATGGTGGAAGGATAATTGCTTTTGTATATTTTAAAACTTCTCAAATGGCATTTAAACTCCATTTGTTCAGCAATGGGATCATTTGCAATGTTTGGATGGGAAAGGCAGAAAGGAAACTATGTCTGAAATCAAGAGTTTTAAATGCAACTAAATATTTTTTGTAGCAACTGGGTTCTGAAGAAGGCTACCAACATATTCAAAAAATTGATGAACTTAGAGATTGCAATACAGGCCTGGGGAGTGGGGGAACAGATATATTGGTTTGTTTACTAGATTTATAAGGCCTCCTAACTTAAGCAATGCGACCCTGGACCCAAACAATAAATCAAAATGAGTATGACATACAAAATATAAAATGATGACCATAAAGCACCATAATAAACTACTAGAAGGGGATTCCAGTCAGCCGCCCTAAATGCTTGAGGGAAGGAAAGTTTTAATGGCTTTCCTAAAGGTGAGAGAGTAGGGGACTTTTGTATATTGAGAAGAGATTATTCCTGAGAATAGGGGCAGCTACCAAGAAGGCACACTTCCTAGCAATAGCAATAGCACTTAGACTTGTGTACCTCTCCATAGTGCTTTACAGCACTCTCTGGGTGGTGTCAGCATATTTCCCCCAACAACCTCGGTCCTCATTTTATCATTTTATCAACCTCAGAAGAGGATGGAAGTCTGAGTCAACCTGAGCCACATCAGATTAAACTTCAGATTGTGGGCATAGTTATCCTGCAATACTGCATTCTAACCACTATGCCACCAGGGCTCCTAGGTCCCATAAGGCGCAAGATATAAAGAGGGAATCTGGAACACACTCTGTGGGGCTGGCAGATGTCCTTGGGAAAAGGTGGTCCTTCAAGTATCCTGATCCTATGCTATGGCTTCATAGGTAACAGCCAACATCTAGAACAGGTGTCTTCAAACTTGGCCCTTTTATGACTTGTGGACTTCAACTCCCAGAATTCCTCAGCCAGACACCTTGGCTGAGGACTTCTGGCAGTTGAAGTCCACAAGTCATAAAAGGGCCAAGTTTGAGGACACCTGATCTAGAATCTCACCCAAAGGCCTATCAGCAGCCACTGCAATTTCTAGAGTACTGTGGTATAACAAGCTGTGCCATAACTACACATGCCACTGCATTCTATGCCATTCTGTTCCAACTAGATGGTCTTCAAGGGTAGTCATGTAGCACGCTCTGTGGTTGTCCAATTGGGAAGGGACAAAAGTGTGAATGATCATAAACCCAACGAACCTGAAATATTAAGTAATTCACTCCAATAGGTTGAGGAGAAGAAATTGTATTAGCAAGTGGCTTTCCAAAGTGGTTTGTCTGAAGTGGTTTATCTGAAGGATTTTGCTGATTCTTTAAGCGTACATATCTGGAAAGAAGCCTGTCTGAATCCTGCAGGAGATATTGCTAAACAGACATGAAAATCATTGCATTGTTGATTCTTGGTTCCTTCTCCCCTGACCCATGAAGGGAAAGGAAATCCCCTTAAATCTTTGCATATATTTTTGAATAAAGCATCTTTTATTTGGTCTTTATATATATTCTCTGTTTCCCAAGCATTTCGTTGATACCTATCAATGTCTGTATTTCAGCTAACTTATTTGAAAAAAAAAAAAACATTTTAATTAAATAATATAAATTAGGAAGCTGGTATGCTGCAAAATAAAACAGAAGCCTGCAACATCTTATTAATTAGCAGCAATGTGCTAGTTTCTGGTAACTGACTCCTTTATGAATGCTCATGGTCATTTTATGGATATGCCTACCATATGGTCTCTAAATTCCACATCTTGAGGTCCAAAAATGTTGCCTTTTCAAAGTTTACATTACACTCACGCATGTATAGATATATAGTACACAGTCAGAGAGAGAGAGACACACATTCAAATATATACTTGCTAATGTCCCCCAAACCCCATAGTCTAGCAAGTCAGATTGAAAGGGATAACGAAGTAATACATTTTCCTCCTCTTACTGCATTTCTTTTGGGATGGCTACTAAGAAATTATTCATCCCACTTCTATACTGTTTAATTAGAATGCAGTATAATTAAAGCTTCAGAGAAGGAATCAGTTCAGATTTCTCATTTGAAGCACAAATGACCAAATTCAAATTATTATATTTTGGACATATTAGGCAAAGACCAAGCTCTCTTGAGATAGAAAGAAGGAAAGAAAGAAAGAAAGAAAGAAAGAAAGAAAGAAAGAAAGAAAGAAAGAAAGAAAGAAAGAAAGAAAGAAAGAAAGAAAGAAAGAAAGAAAGAAAGAAAAAAGAAAGAAAAAAGAAAGAAAGAAAGAAAGAAAGAAAGAAAAAAGAAAGAAAGAAAGAAAGAAAGAAAGAAAGAAAGAAAGAAAGAAAGAAAGAAAGAAAGAAAGAAAGAAAGAAAGAAAGAAAGAAAGAAAGAAAAGAGGATGACCAGAAGCCAGGTGAGTTACAGCAGAAAAGGGTGCAACATTAGAAGACCCGAACAAACCAAACTGAGAACAAACCATCCTGGAGAAAACCTATGTGGTGACTATGCATCTACACCGAGTTAGTAGCACATAATGAATAATAATTGTAATTAGGACTAGCAGATTTGGGCTGCAGTAATCCAAACTCTTATTAATTGGTATAAAAGAAATACAGGAACTTTCTTATATAGTATAGCAATAGCACTTAGACTTATATACCGCTTCACAATGCTTTACAGCCCTCTCTAAGCAGTTTACAGAGTCGACCTATTGCCCCCAACAATCTGGGTCCTCATTTTACCAGCCTCAGAAGGCTGGAAGTCTGACTCAACCTTGAGCCAGTGAGAATCGAACTGCCAAACTGCTGGCAGCCAGCAGTCAGCAGAAGTAGTCTGCAGTACTGCATTCTAACCACTGTGCCGCCACAGATGTTGAGAAGAGGAGGGTCAACTTATTCTCCAACGCACCTGAAGGCAGAACAAGAAGCAAGGAATGGAAACTAATCAAGGAGAGAACCAACCCAGAAATAAGGAAAAATTTGCTGACCGAACAATTAATCAGTGGAACGGCTTGCCTCGAGAATTTATACAGGTTTTTAAGAAGAGTTTGAACAACCATTTGTCTGAAATGATATAGGGTTTCCTGCTTGAGCAGGAATGAGACTAGAAGACCTTTGAGGTTCTTTCCAACTCTGTTATTCTGTTATTCTTTGTTGCCATTTAATAATTGTCTGAATTTTTGGAACCCCAAACCTGGTAGCTCTACTGTAATGATAGCTCTGAAAATGAGATGGGAAGTCTCTAAAGTTGTCAAATAAATAAATAGCTTCCAGAATATCATGGGGCATTTTACAAAGGGAAGTATTTGGAATATCTTTAAAAAGCCTCATAATAAGGATTTCTGAGGGAAGCTAAGCTTCAGTCATTCTAATTCCTACAAAAATACTTCACTTCATTTCTGAAACATGTCTGAAACTCTTTAAGATGGCTGAGAGGTAGCTTCTAGTTGGTTCGGCCCTAGACCAACCAAGTCTTTTAATCTGAACGTTGGATTCTCGATGAATTCAGAGGAAAGTGTATGCACCTTTTATGAGTATGACAAACTGCTCATCTACGGGAAGGTAGATTGCTTGAATATGGCTTCTTTCTAGTTTGTGCCATTAATCTATCCCCAGCTTCCTGAGATCTTTTTCAATGTCACATAGCTTTAACAATAACCATGTATCTTTTAAAGTCTGTCTCATGATGAAAAATGGGGAGCGGGAGGGAAAACCTCGTTGATATCCTTGGAAATATTTCTAGCAGCATTTTGTTACTCATCCAGTCTGTTAGAAATACTGACGGGTATTCTCTGGCATTCTCCCTGTTATAGTTTTAATTATAAAAGCAAATGTGGTTTAGAAATTATTTCTGAAGGGAAGAGAACTTCAGAGAAACTCTCGTGGATGGTAAGTATTCTTGCACTTGTTGGTTATCACATACCTAATATTTGGATATTTTCCCTTTCCTTGTACACCTCACCAATTGTCTGCAGTCTCCCTGATTTACACATTTCAGTTACATATCAAATAAGGAATCATAATAAGATAGTTAATCCGATTCTTTTCTCCCGTAACTACGCTATTATAAATGCTGATCTTCAGGGAAAAAATGTGGAATTTCTCCCCCATTTAAGTCTATTTCGCACCAAGTTCAAATTGCAATATAAAGGCACAGTTCTATATAGTATGCTTTGGATCAAGCAAGGAAAACTAATAAATCTGACATGATGTTAAATTTTTTTATTATTATTATTTTTATCCAGTGGACATTTTACTACAGTGAGGTAAAACATTGAAGTCGAACTTTTAATTTATTGTGATATAATTTGATTAAAAGGACAGGGAAGTATGTTTGTATACGTGTGTGTGTTTATTTTTAAAAGGAATCCATTAATTGCTTTTTGAGAGAGAAACAGATGGTAGCATTCATTTATTTATTTTTATTCCATAAGTATGCCCAGCTCCTTATAAAATGTTGCCCCTATCTCATCAAAACATTGAAATCCACAAGAAATTAATTTTAAGTTTTTATTTGATGCATAGCTACTTCCTATTCCTCACAGAGTACAGAAATGATTTGGGGAGAAGAGCCAGGAAAGAACCCGGAAACAGAAAGAAGAAAATAAAAACCTAAACAATATTTAGAATTTTTTTTAATGGATCGTCTTTTGGGATTAATATCTGTTTGGGCAATTTCTTTGAACCAGTAATTATTCTTACTCAAGAAAAGACGGCATTCCAACACATGAAGGAAACAAAGCATGTTTTAAAATCCTTTGTCTGAAGTGACTGCAGAGACAATAGGAAAGTGTGAATTGATTGGAATGAGCTGAAAGTCACAGCTCCACCTGGCTGTTCAAAACTTAATTAGAACACATTTTATAGTTGAGGAAGAACTTGGGGATTATCCAAATCATTCAACACATTCTACAGCTCAGAAAGACCAGTTAATAACATGAACACTTTGAAGTGAGAATTATTACCTACACCACCCTAAATGGATGGCATTCAGGATATCTAAAGGACCAGATTTTTCCATATGTTCCTTCCCCAGAAGTAGATCAAGACACACTATCATCTATCATCAACAACTAAGACACATAACACTTCCTGGTGCTAGCCTGATTGATCACCTCACTGTCACCAACCATGATCACCTTCTTCATGCTCAATAAAAGTTTTATCTTGTCCTGCTGGTGGGAAGGGCAATGAGGAACTTTGAAATGAGAGCTGAATTCTTAGTTCAGGATGTTAGCATCATTCTCTGAAATTTCCAAAATGCAATGCCTAAGGTGATCTCTACATCAAAGTGAACAGTCATGCAGAACTGTCAAAGCATTCTCAAATAAACAAAATGGCAAAAGCATCTTTTCATTCTTTATCCTTATCCTACAAAGTCTGGTTTGGATAAGAAACGCGCACCTTTGCTAGCAATCATTAACTAAACAATAGATAATTTGTTATCATTCCCAGAGGTGGTTCACCTAGACAAGTTCTTCAGATCACTCCAGAAGCAGAAATACCATCTTTATACAACCTCAAATCTTCAAATCCAACTTCCTTTATACAACCTTATTTTGAGAAAGATACACCTGATGGCATGTCTATGTATGTATTTCTGAAAATCAGAGATAGAGGGAAGACTTCAACTTGGGTATAAGAGGTATCCCATAACATCTTTCTGTCTAAATCAACAACCTATGGATTGAGACCTTATTCTCTTACTCAAATCTCAACATTTGAGATCTCTTTCTCCATATACAAAAAGAGAATTATTTATTACATTGATGCAGAAGCAGGAACAATTGTGCTTGATGTTCTGAGAAATAGTGGACATAGAAAGACAGATTTGAGAGAAGTAATTTTGTGAGAGCGGAGAACTGGTTAAAAGATAGGACTCTGACTTTTCTATTTCCGATTTCCATATGCTTATTATAAGATAAATATCACTTCTGTCAACTGTAATCAACAAAAATACATATAAGAAAGCCTCTCTATGGACACAAACACAAAATCACTTTGTATTAAGTTTTATAATATTATTGCAAGCATCTTAAGAGAAAAGGACAGTACTGCCAAATTCAGTTTCAAATTGTCCCACCAATGGTTTCATCCTCTTCCTTCATTTTCAGTTTTTTTTAAATGTATACTACTTAAAACACACACATGTACTTTTTCTGAATATACATATATTGCAAAGCAATTCCCCCTAATGTAATGCAATTTTATACACAATTTTCCTTAATATGTTTTTTCTACTTTTGGAAACATGCAGATATTAGTGTATAAACTGCACTCTGAGTAAGATATAGTGATAATCCACTATTTTGTTGAGGTCACAGTTTCTAGAAAACCTGACCTACAACAAAATGAGATTCATTCTAATGAAACAGGAGAGATAAAGGATAAAGATGAACCCTGAATAGAATAAGTAGATGAACAAATGCACAGATTTCTCTGTTTACATCAGACAATAGTTTTAAGAGGTGGAATTCAAATGATGCTAACAAATATAAATTCCAAGAATGAAATGCAAGTACAGAAACTGAACATGCTCAAAGCCACATAAAACTCACAATAATTAAACAGAAAGCATCTGAGATTCAAGTAATACATTTAATTTGTTCAAGCAAAGAATTTCATTCCAAAGTGTTGGTTTTTCTGTAAAGTTTACATTTGCTATGACAACTAACAGAAAAGAGAAAAGCCCTATAAAATCTTGGATTGCATCAGTAAAAACCTGCTCACACAGTGTAATATAATGAATAATAGTATTGGATTTGAACCAGTGCGAACCATGTTTACATTCATTCTCGGTCTAGGAAGGCAGTTCTATTTTAGTTGGATCTACCAGAGAAGGTTGTTGTTATGGGGAGAAACAGGGGAAAAGAGTGTGAAGTACTGTGCCTTGACATTCTAAAACAGGGGTGGGGAACGATGACCCTTTTATGACTTGTGGTCCATGCTGGCTCAGGAATTCTGGGAGTTGAAGGCAACAAGTCACAAAGGGGGCATTATTCCCCACCTCTGTTCTAAAAGAAAGGCAGGATGTGAATCTAAAGAATAGTGAATATAGAAATGTCCTAGTTTGATCATTAGGAAACTTACAGATGCTGTAGAAACTTGCCAATCAGCCAATTAAAAAAAACATATTGGAAAAGAAAACATGCATGGCCAAATGTAATATTCAAAAAGAATTAACATCGCATTATGTTATTTCTGAAAATGAAGAAACAACTTAGATTTTTAGATACACCAGCCAAAAGCATCTTCTATTCTTCCAATAGAATCTTAAATTTCTTTATCTGTTCTACGATACATTACTTTAATTTACTGTTTTGCCAAGTTTTTAATGTGCATTTTAGCTCTTTCCATTGCTGTAACACTCTAAGCATGATTAATACATTTTATTAATCTGCAGCTATACAGTGACTAATGTATTTTGGAAATAAACAAATAAATAACATCTTGAAATGTGAGGGGAATAAATAAATAAATACCGTATTTTTCTGTGTATAAGAAGCTATTTTTTCCTGCAAACACCCTCTTCAAAAATCAGGTGCGTCTTATACATGGAAAAATAATGGTAACCTCCGCAGCCCAGGGCATGCCTGTGTGCGTTGCCATGCCACCTGGTGCAGGTGTCAAGCCCCTGTGGGCTTGCCACTAATGGGAGGGGGAGGGGGCAAGATCTTCGGCCGGCCGAACTTGCGGATTTGCCAGCTCAGCTGTTCGGCGCTCCGCCGAACAGCTGATCAGCATGGAGAGTGTCTTATACAAGGGTGCATCTTATAGACAGAAAAATATGGTAACATCTTGAAAAATGTTCTGGAAATGTTTGTTGCTCTTAAAATGCAAGGGTGGGTGGGAACATTTGCTAACCAACTTAAAATCTTTGGAAGGCTGACGGAGATGAGGTAGATGGGGGCAAATCATACAAATGTGGATGGAACAATAATTTGAGGAGAATGTTTGTAAAGATTGTTCAGTGTTGTCCCCCTTTTAGGCCTTCTATTGCAGTTTTCACATGGTCCCCTCCTCAAAATAACAAAAAATGTACTGTCAGGTTTTCCGCAATCTATTCTATTCTATACAATATTCTATACAGTCTATTATATACAATATTCTATTGTATCAAAGCATTATAGTCAGCCCAGAATTTCCATTTATGTTTGATCAATAGCTTTTAACATTTTATTTTTCTGTGGTCCACAAATGTCTTGTTCTCTCTTTCCTCTATCAGTATCCTATTCATGAATTTCAGATCTGAGATGACATTATGGCAGAGATTCCACCTATACAATGAGTTATAACAGCAGTACAAACCAAGGGTGATTGAGACTCAAGAAGGTGGGGTTATCGTGATTGGAGGAAACTTGTTAAGTCTCAGAAACAAGAAAGCACCCTAAGGAGACATAAATGGAAAAGAAATTCTGCTTAGCAATTACAGAATACTGAATGGAAGGTTGGAGAGGCAGTAGAATGAAACGAGGAAAGAGCGGAGTAAACTACATGATTCAACAAAGCAAGATTTGGTTGAACGCAGAACAAAATTTGAAAGCATATTCTAATACAGCCTGAAAGAAAATTTTAAAGGGGACAAAACTGGTGCATTTACAACCTGATATATTGATGTGTGCATCGTTACAGCAGAAACAATTAGAGTCAATTATAAGTTTCCATGTGGTTCAATAGGCAATTGATGACTGGAGGAATGGTGTCCTAAACAGAGCAAGCTGTCTAATTCCCCATGCATGCTGGTGATTTGCTTTAGCAACAGAAGACTCCTAAAATTGTTTCAAACATAGTTAAATATGGGTTGTTCCCATACTGTACTCCCAAACTTCCTGAAGGCTTTGCCCTAGACACCATATCCTGGGGCTGATTCTGATAGCAATAGCAATAGCACTTACACATATACTGCTTTGTTGTGCTTTACAGCCCTCTCTAAGTGGTTTACAGAGTCAGCCTATTGCCCCCAACAATCTAGGTTCTCATTTTACTGACCTCGGAAGGATGGAAGGCTGAGTCAACCTTGAGCCAGTCAGTATCAAACTCCTGGCAGTGGGCAGTCAACCTGCAATACTGCATTCTAACCATTGCGCCACCATGGCTCTTACTGATATTGTGAGTTGAACATGAAGACCTGAAAACTTGCCCCTCTTTTATGCACAATTAACATGTGCAGTTTCTTTTGGGCTCAACTTGCAAATCAAGAAACCACTTTACTTTGAAGTATGACTAATACAAGTTCAGAAGGAATAAGAGAATTTCACTATATAAGACTGTGCTTTGGATTCTTTGTGAAAGTAAGTCCCCCTCCTTGAGGGATCTCCTAAATGTATCATACTCTCTTTGGAAGGATGCTAAAGAAATAGCACATTCTTTTGTCTGCTATAATTATAATAACTTGACACACATAAATATTTGAAGTGCCAATCCTTTACAAGTTCTAAAAGGTATCCCATGTTTAAACATTTAATGTTTCTGTAAATTTACGGCTGCTATCTTCATAGAAAAGATAAGTAATAGTGCATCTATCTAAAAATAGATAATAGTGTGATCTGTTTGTCTTGTATCAGTATGAAGAAATAATTTCCTGATTCTAGTTTGATTCAGATTTTCAACAAGCTTTAAAATTACAGTGGCCTTGTTAAATTTAAAGGAAAGAATGGGGAGGAAGAGAGAAGTGTATCATCACCAGGTTTATTCTAATAACCCATGATTTATAAGTTTGGGAACTTTGAATCTAATCAGGTTGATGAAATTCCCTTAATATAAAAGTATTATCTTAATTAAAAGAGTTATTAGGAATATAGTGTACTGATGTTCATAGGACTTCTATGCAAATGTATAAATAAGATTTCATCTTTAACCTTTTAGGAAAGCTATTCCTAAATTCCTGGTCTGGGTGTTCAGTTACATATCCAGACAGACCTTCTTCTTTATTATATAATTCCACAGAAAATGTAATAAAACTGAGTTTACAATTACTGCTGAATTGTTTCTGATAGGCAGACGCCTCTACAAATTTTCAATTTCCTCTCTTTAGAAGCTACAGTACAAATAAAGAAAGAAGTGAGGTAGAGATATTACAACAATAGAGGACCAAAAAAGGAGGTCAGTGGCACACGAATGTTTGTTGGTAGACACACAACATTCATTTATAGACAATGTATGGACATATTTCATTCATTCTTTTCTTTTAGAAGGAATATTCCAAACCATGCAGCCTACATATTTGTTCGTAGCCAAAATTCTTCAACAGGACAATATTTACTTTAGAAAATAATGCAGCATCAATGTATTCCAACCTGCAATTACCGACCCAAAGCAAACTAGGAGAAGTTCCCCACACTATTATAATTCTTAAATAAAGTTTAGCACTGCAAAACAGATCTGTTTTGAGCCTCTGAAGTTAGTGAAAAATATAAAATCCCAGGAGGAGGCAAAACCTTGCTCTTAGCAAATCTCATTTTTGTGATGGACTAGAAATGAAAATGCATTTTTCTTTTTTTTTAAAAAAAAAAAATCTGTTCGCTACAGCAGCAGGAAGAGGGAAGACAAAAATAATATGATAATAAAGGAACCCGCTCATTTATTCTTAAGTGGAAAAGATACCTTTTTCACTCATGGTAAGTCTATACGAGCTAATAATTAAAGGCAAGTATCTGAAACAACCAGAGCAGATCGCGCCTTTGAGGGATGCATTTGCCAGTTTGTAATTTTCCTGAGGCCTGAAGAATCAAAGCAATGCCTTCTTGTAGTAATGACAGCAAATACACAAACAGCTCTGAGTGCTGAAAAGCTCCGGTTTAATCACCCAGGCTTCCAAATTTGCACTTGAAGAAAGCCAAGCCTGATGTGTCAGTGTGGGAGAGGGCCAGAAAATGTATCTAACATTGCAAATGACAAGGCACCAGAAAGAACAGGCTGGGCCCTTAAGGCCTTCACCCTTTTAGGGCCGATTTTCATATTCTGTGAATGTTCAGGTCAAGTGCAAACTACCTGGCACACTAATGCAGAGGTCCCCAACCTTTTGGGCACCAGGGACCAGTTCCGTGGAGAAAGGTTTTTCCATGGACTGGAGAGTGCATGGTTTTGTGTGCTGCCTGCATCCCATGGATGGGGCTTTGCTTGTTTGTGCGGGCCGGTTGCTGGCATGCCTCGGCCCAGTACCGGTTCACAGGCTGGGGGTTGGGGACCCATGCACTAATAGATGTAAAATTAATGCTGCCTCTCCAGGATGAGCAAATAAGAACAAGAAAGTTCCATGCTCTGGCTGTGGGTTTTATACTACTTAGTGAACCACAATTTATGGAGGCTAGGTTCATTCAAGTTCATCATACTGAGTACCAAAAAGGTCCATCTTTGTATTTTTTAGGTCCATCTTTGTATCTATTTTTTTTCCTACACTGGGCAATGTGAACAGAGAGCACCAAAAGAAGTAGAATAGAAGTAGTATTCCTATCATGCATTTCCGGGGCAATAGAAATTTCTCCATCACTACATTTTATGGGACAGTGAAGTTTCTAATAGACAACCTAATCCCATCTACTTGTTGCCTCTCCCTGCTCAATAGTTTTGAAACCAAAAGGCTAACAACCTTAAGTAAAAGTCAATCCTCAAACTCTAAGGTAGATTATTATCATTATTCCACTGTTGCTCTTTTATTCTACCAGGGGTTAAAGCGAAAAATTAAGAAGTAATTTATCCTTCTAGCTTGGCCTTCCACAATATATTAGCACCCACGTATACTGAACTACAAATCTTGTTATCTCCTACCAGGTTAGCTATGGATAATGAGAATTATATTTCAGGAGATGTGAAAGCTCTGGCTTGGGGAAGACTGCTCTTGTTTATTAATTCAGTAACTAGTAGATTGATGTTTTCCTTTACATTCCTTCGGCTTGTACTTCTAATTTCCTCTGTGCTTCTAATGCCTTTGGATGTTTGGATATCTGATTGTGGCTTGTTCTATTGTTTTACACATGTATTGGTGACATCATTCTCAAGTCTACTCCCTGTATGTCCTCCTGTATACATTAAAAGGCTTTTGAGTGACCATAGTTGTTCTCCCCTTGTGCAGTTTTGCACCCCTACCTCAAAGCAGACTTTTTATTGCACTTATCAGAGCAAGTGTAGCAGATTCCAGTTGTGCCTGACAAATAAAGACCACAAATCTTGAATCCAGCTTTCATTACAATTCATAAAAAGGCACAGCAAACCATTGTATCTAAGTAGTCAATGCGTTGTTCTGCATATGAAGTAACATTATAATAAGAGTCACCTTGTACCAAAGGTGCTTTTTGAAGAGGCAAGTAGACTTTCTTGTTTTTCTTCGAAGACGTTTTGCTTCTCATCCAAGAAGCTTCTTCAGTTCTTCTTGGAGAGAAGCAAAACATCTTCAAAGAAAAACAAGAAAGTCCAGTTGCCTCTTGAAAAAAGCACCTTTGAAACAACCATGACCTGGACGACTGAGAATCTCCATAGACATTTAACCACCTTGTACATTTCTAAGGAATTATGTAGAATGAGGGAAGCTGTGATAGAAGTCTCCTACTTTTAAAACGAGAAGGCAGTCTACCCACTCTTTTTACTTGGCACTAAAAAGACATTTTAGCCAAGCGTGTTTTCTGAAAGCAGTTTGTATGATTTCTTTGAGCATCAGTATGTTCTGTGTACTCAGAAAATCAAGCAAAATAGGTATGTTTCAGGTACTCATGAGTGAATGTACTGTGCAAGCACAGCCTACAATTGCTGAGACTGGTAATTAACTGTCATGTTGTCGTTTCCCCATAGGTAACAAAATGAAAGCAAAAAAGATTAATTCCTGCTTTTTTTGAGCAGATGTTGTACATCAAAACTGAATTACAGATATTTGAAGCTAGCATGTGCTAAGCAAACCAAGAAAATGATGCCTGTGGTGACCCTTCCCTTTTCTTATTTTTTTATTTCCTTTAAGTATTTTTTTTTTGTTTCCAATTCAATGGACTCAGGATTCAAGAGAAAAGTTGAATATATCTAACAGAAAGCCAGGTGCTAAAGAGGACAAATAAAACCACTACAGGGGAGCCATGGAATTGAAACAGCATGTGTTTCACCATGAAAATCCCACATCTAAGCTTGTTTTTTTTTGAGAGCAGAAGTAGAAACTATCAAGCATGCCCTACATGCCTTTGTGCCAATAAAATTTAATTAAAACAACTGAACATTGTGCTCCAATTTTGCTATACTAACCTTTCAGGGTTTTTTTTTTTAAAAAAAGTTAATCCATGTTTATAAGTCCCATTTACAGTTCAGTTCAAGAACAATAGAAGTTGTTTAGATTTTATAATATTTAACATGCTATACACTGATCTTTAATTTACAGAGGAAAGGATGCAAGCAGACAAGTTGTCTTCTTCCATTTCATTGCGCTTTGATAATTCTACTCTCAAATTCAATTGCTTAGAAAGACTCTTGTGTCTTATAAATTAGGGACCCTGACAATGATTATAAACTAGCAATGAAGTATTGTAGATCATGATCATGGAGGAGGAGATATAGTTGACAATCAATTATGGCCGGTTTTATTCTAGTAAAAACAGAGAAGTGTCATAAAACAACAGTCATACATCAGAAAAATTATCTATTTATCCAACTTGTCTGATTTTTAATTCCTTTTTTCCCCCTTGCTGCAATGTTTTAATCTTCCTTAAACAGTGGCTAAGTCAAAGTGGCTAATTGAGAGTAAATGATGAATTTCTAATAATATCTGTCTGAAAAATAGCAAACGCTTGGAGACTAAGCTGAATATGTTAAAAATCTCTGTTCATTTCCATCATTAGCATATTTTCATTCTTTGTTGGGCATATCTCCCACATGCATTATCCAGTCAGATCACCAATGTAGATGCGTTTGTGTGTACAATTTTCACATTATGCCAACAGAACCTTCTAAAAAAAAAACCTTGCAGCTGTATCTTTCTAGAGGTTCCTCTGAGCATTGCCCTCTGCGGACTTGTAGCAATGTGAAACCATCGTGAGCATTTCTGTCAAATTCCACTCATCTGTCAGAGTAGTGGATTATTCCTTGAGAGACTGAAATTGGTTGCCTTGGATCAGAACACCATCAATCTTACTCACGTAGGGTGCAGGCTGACTGCTTCAAAGTCTCACAAGAGGAACAGCTCTGCTGTTCCTAAGCAGGTGATGAGACAGTTGTAAAATCTTCACTCTATCTATATCACAGCCCCTGCGAAAGACATGTCATATTTCCCATTTCTTGAACATTCTGTATGCACTCTATGCCATCCTCTTCTACTTCAATAAAGGAGGCAATTTTTCAAGCTTAGGCAAATACTCCAAGCCACGGGAATATCTCTCTCTCTTTTTTTTTCTCTTTCTCATCATGTTACTTGTTTCACCTGGTTGTGCAAAAAAATGAAATCTCCTTTTTGCTTTTCACTATTTTTTTTAATGTATGGACTTGCTAATTCATTGTGTCATCATCAATGGCATATAACAGAGAGCACTTTCTATATCTATAGATGTTTGGTACACTTCTTTTGATGTTATTCCAGAGGAAAACATCTGAACTAGTTCTGCTTCTAATAATTGTCATTTTAATCATTAGAGGTAGAAAGTCATACATGAACAATCAATGTTTAAAGCTTAAAACTGAATACATCAAATGCAATCCATTGAGATTGTCTTCTCTATTAAAATTATGGATGTACTAGTAGTGCTTCTATAGAGAAAAGGGCTGCTCTAATGCAACCTGCCATTCTTGAGTTTATTTAGGAAAATTCTTCAATCAAACACTTTTCTATTGTCCTTATGAATTACTGTTAGTCATTCTTTCTCAGACTATTCCATTCTGGATTGGAGATTTAGTGAATTCTGAAGTTGAATCCTACATTAAATTCTCAGTTCCACACTGTATGAACCCATGCTTTCATCCATCCATTCTCATACATTTAAATCTGATCTTTAAGAGAACGTTTTAAAATGGTATCATGTCATTTCAGCTTGGAACAACAAAGCCCAACCAAACAAGCCCCACCACGGTCATTTTGTTTTCCTAAACCCTTCTGTTCAAAGCCAAATTTCCAATAGAGCGGTCTTCTATAGTTCATAATTGATCATTATGACTGATCATTTCCTGAATCAAAAGCCATGAAGCAAGTTCCAAACAAACAGTCAGTTTTGAAGTATTGCATAGCTGATCTCCACTTGAGGAATAGTGTAATGAAATGCCTTAGACTCAATCTTTCCTTGATCAATTTCTATTTCCAACACAAATATCCTTTTCCTTCCTTCAACCTCCAAGCATCTTTAGAAATACTGCACATCTTTTCATTGAATGACCATAACTCACCATCTGTGACAAATTCAGGCAATGCTTCACTATTGTTCACACTCCGTGCCATCATTTTGGGAGAACAAATATTTTTACAGCATGGGCGTTATAGTAAAGGGTCTCCAAAAGATGACTTATAGTTGCAACTATAGACTCATTTAGCAGAGTGTAAGTCCAAGTGATACAATGATATACAAATAGAACTAAGAATATACATAGGACTGCATAATGTAATCATGTATAATATATACTTATATTTTCTTTGACAGGTCCTCCAAGGTGTTAAAATATACCCACTGGGAAAAAGATATTGCCTTTGCCTTGATTTTTCCTACCTTTCCCAGACCCATAATTTAAGCACTGGTCCCTTTGTGGATATTTGTTTTTAACACTGGGATCCAGTGCCTCAGTTGCCCACTCCCCAGCCAATGAAGGCTATACCTTAAGCTCTGTAACCTGTGGTTTTTAATAAGGTTTATTTTCTTTCTACCACCACCACATATATCACAGAGCATTAAAGCAAAGACTGAATTGTAAACTGTTTTGAGTTACCCACAATGACCTTCCAATGTAAAGTAGGAAAAAGAAGTCACACACACACACACAGAGAGAAAGACACAAATACACAACCTAAATAAGTGCTGTACTTCCCTTCCAGACAAGCAAACACTGAGTTGCCTACATTATGAGATTTTTAAATGTGAGCTGATTGCATATAATCCTTACTCACAGGCCTATTCTGGCATCTCTGGCAGTATCCACCGCGAATAATCTTACCTGGTCTGGGCAGATGCTGCTGCTGAAACGTCTGCTGAAGGGACCCTTGGCAGAGCAGTACAGCACAGGCACTTATCCACAAATACAGGACCCAGGACATTGCAGAGACCATGGCCATCCTCTGAAGAAAAGGCAAGGCAAGAGTTAGCATCCCCACCCAACCAGAATCACCTTCTAGTTCCTTTCAGGTGTATTGGTCCTTCCCATCTTTCATCCAGGCTGTGGTTTTCATATATCAAAGAGCATATTCAAGAGACCTTGAGACCTGCTTCTACATCAACTTTAAATAATTCAGGAGCATAAATGAAATTTATTTGTAAAAGAAGCTCAGGGCTAGTGGAAGCCAAGCTGTAGCTGATGAACTTGGCTTGAATTACAAAAGTCACACTGGAGGGTGCATTTGAAGGCAGAAGGCTGTTTATATTTTTTTTAACCATGCCATTTATTATTTGCAGTAGTTTATATCTCCAAGTTTTCAGTAGTCCACTGTAAGTGATACTAACATTTCCTTTGGTTTCTGCTGTAGATATGCCTGGTTGACAGGCACCTGTCTGAAAGAATAACTCTCATTTTTAAGAGTTATTCCACAAAGGAACAACAAGAAGCACAAGAGGTACATCTGAGGCTATTTTTGCCTTATCATATTCTGCTGAACAGGAAACAGGAGTATCCCTCCTACAACATCCTTTATGCTATTGAGAATTGCTTATTATAGCACTAACTCTTCCATTTACATACATCAAAGAACAATCTCAAAGCTTCATAAAATACTGGCTGTACGACTGAAAGTTATTGCATATAATCTCCCTTGGCCAGTCTAGGAATTCTGATACCTTTCAGGATCATACTTAACTGCCTCATGCTCAACTCTCAAGCCATTAAAATTTTATTATCATCTGGTCTGCCAAGCAAAGTAACGGTTTCTCAGAAACATATGCTTCCTTTCCCCCCCCCATTTTAACAAAGCAAAGCAAAGCAAAGCAACCACCTTTCTCAACCTTGTATTTTATCTAAATTCACCTACACAAAAACTAATTTGTGTGCCTTTGGCAACTAACAGAAAAGAGCATTAGTCTGAATGAAGACACGCTTATCCCCCTCCAAAAAAATGGAAGATCCTTCTTTGTCAAGGCCTGGTAGGTGAACCCTTAATTTCATTTCCATTGCATCGATTATTGTATTGTTCAGCTGGCCTGTGTGTAAAAGTGTACGTGTGCATGTGAACGCATCCGTAAAGTTCACAGCCACTCTGCAATGCTTCCGATGCCTGCCAAGAGTTGGCTATTCCAGGCACCGTCCAGTGTTTCAGCAACTCCTTCTGTTGCATTTCACATTGCCAGATTAATCAAACCACCGGGCACACTCCTTACTCAGCCAATGACAAGATGGCATTTTCTTTCTAATAACCCAATCAGCGGAGCATCTTTTTTTTTTTTTTTTTTTTAAGATGAGGGGAGAAAAGACTTCCAGACTCCAAGAAACCTCCTTCCATTCTCAGGTTAATTTGGGGGCAGTTAAAATTAAGGCTAAACGAGAAAGTGGGGGTGGGAGGGGGAGAGAAGGAATCACCCTCTGCTTTGGTTGGGAGGAAAAGAAGCATCCTCTGATCCACTGCAGTCTGTCAGTGTCCAGCAGAGATGTAACTATGTTTTTTGCGATTACTATTTTAAGCCTCCTTTACAATGGTAACTATAAACGGCTCTTGGCCCAAAAGAGGACAACAGATCAAGTCCAACTTTTTAAAGGAGACACTTAATACAAATGCAAAATGGCATTTGCCATTTAATTACCTTTAATTACCTTCTCTGCGTATCCAATATACTCGCCCAAGTAAAGAGCAGTTTACTTTACAGCTTTGAAGCCCTTTCTCCTCATTCCCTCTGTCTGACTTTCACTTCGCTCCAAAGGAAAGACCCATCGACCCTCTCTCTCCCTCTGCTTCCTTCTTTTACATCCCCCCCCCAAGAAAGCATAGACTTGTGATCCTACAGTCCTCATATCCATGCCATACAGAACCGGATCGATTTAGAGAGCGGTCTCCCCCTCCCTGCTTTGCAAGGGAGGGGTTCACTTATGACATCAACAAACATTAAAGGAGGAAAGGATGCGCCTCAGCTGAGACTTTCATCCTTCAAGTGCTCTAATTCAATCTGAACTTTTTCCTCCCCCTCCCCCTCCCCCACCAGCTAAGCAATGAGCAAAAGAAGGGAGGAACAGAAAGAGCTTTCTGGATCCATCTCTCATCTTACTATGATCTTTGAACTGCACCGAAGACATTATTTTACATCCCCTCCCCTCCATCTGCCCCCCCCCTTTCCAGTTTTCAGCCTGCTAACATCCATCTTGAGGGGAAGGGTGGGTCGTCATTTTTAATGAACTTTTTTATTTCTGGAAATCGCCCCAGTTCTTCGCCTTTCCTGAGGCACGCTTCGCCTTCTCCTCCGCTCCCCTCCCCAACCTGGCCGGTTCTCGTTTCTCCTAACCCACCCGAAATCCTCGCAAGCTACCGGCGGAGAAAGCTCTTCCCCGGCTTGCGCTCGGCCGCCTCGCAAAGGCTGTCTTCTTACCTGTGTACTGCAAGCCAAAGCAGAGCGCTCTGGAAGCATACATTGGAAAGATTTAAGACTTTTTCAAATCCATCTGGATGGACCACAGTGTTGGGGTGTGCGGGGGGTGGTGGCGATAGAAATCCACTTCAAGCCCCCCACCCCACCCCCCCGGAGCAAGCAAGCAAAAGAAGGGTCTTCTTTCTCGGGATGTCTTCTCCTGAAGACCAAGGCAAGCCCAGGCGTCTTGGATGGGCTGGTCGGCGTCTCTCCTCCTCCTCCTTCCGCCCCCCCCCCTCCCACACACACACCGCACGGTCTCACTGGCCGGACTCCTCCGTCCAACTGTTAGGGAGACATCCAAGCTGGCTCTTCTCTGCTCCGGTCTCTCACAGGCTGTCACAAAAGTAGCCCAGGGTGGTGGGACGGAAAAGCCCGGTCGTTTCACCTTTAAATCCCTCTCCTCAGCGTCGCCCTTCTGCTCGACGAGACCTTTGGAGCGGGTCTGGAGATCATTCGTGGCTTCCCGGACACTTCTGCTGGAAGAGCGGCGTGGCCGCTGAATGACAGACCAGCTCGCTCGCTCAATCGCTCGCTCTCCAGGGCACTCCGCGCCGGAGTAAAAAAAACAAAACAAAACAAAACAGATGTACGTAGGCTAAAGCCCAGCCTGGCAATACCCGGTGCCGATTGTCTGTTTGAATATATCCCCGGTTCGGTGAAAGTCTCGCATCTCTTAAAGGGACACGACCCCCGTCACCGGCAGCCCCGAAATTGCCTCACCTGCTCAACTCTCCGCTTTCCACACCCGCCGCCGAAGCTGCCTTTTAAAGACGGGCAGGGTTGAGCATTGCTGCCACTCGGTGTGTTGCCAACCAGCCAGCCAGCCAGCAGCCAGGGGGGTTCTCCCTCCTCCCCGCAGCATCAGAGAGAAAGGGAGGGGAAAACCCCGGGGAAGCAAGCTGAGCATGGGCAGGAAAGCGTCGGCAGTTCAAAATGTGACCAGGAAACCGGGGTGGGGTGGGGTGGGGTGGGGGGACGGACGGGGGGTGGGGGTAACCCAATTAGTCATCAGGGAAAAGTGTGTGCAAAACGGAGTCCTCGGCCTTTTCCTAGAGAGCACACTTGGCATTTGTGGGTGGCTACCGATTCCCCCCCCTCCCTCCCTCCCTCCCTCCCTCCCGGAGAAATACACAAAATAGCTTCCTTAATATCACCAGTGAGCCCTGTGCCACCTTGCAGAGAAACTGAAGGATGATTGTGGTGTTGTTTTCACTCCATCAGAGGCAAAGAGAGGGGTTTGGGTGCATCTGATCCAAGGAATTTGGCTAAATGAAACCAGTAACTCTCTTAATATATAAGTTGACATAATAACTGGATCAAGAAACCATCCCTCTTTTTTTTTTTCACGTTGGTCACTTTCCACAGGCATTGTCCCCCAAATGTGATTAGTGAATGACTAACAACTGATCAGTGTAAGTGTTGTCAGTGCTAGCTTTGTGCATGTATGTCAATAACCAAGCCCTTAGTTATCTAAAAATAAGTACAGCCAACTATCTCTAGGAGATGCCCACATAATTTTTTCTGAACCATAACTGTTATATATTAAATTGGAGATCCAGGATAATTATTGGCAGTCAAATGATAATGCTCTGAATCTCCCTCTCCTAT
Source organism: Azemiops feae (assembly GCA_023970755.1). NCBI lineage: Eukaryota > Metazoa > Chordata > Lepidosauria > Squamata > Viperidae > Azemiops > Azemiops feae. The sequence goes on along the minus strand of JALGBA010000212.1, from coordinate 159,422 downwards.
ACATAAACACACACACCCCTTCCACGCAGTTGTGAATGTTCACAATTAAGTTATTAATCATAAACAGGACTGTTGACATTTATGTGCTCCCAAAACTGACTCAATAAATTTTGTCTTTTTATTTCTCCTTTATTGAATTTCTACCCTGTGTTTCTGTTTTAAGCATCAAGGTTTGGAGCTAGGACAAAGACATCCAGCTTATAAATTAAAATGATCCAAATGAAAAGAAACACAAAATATAAATTAAAACAATATTAACAGATAATAGCAGATTTAAAATAAAACATGGACAAGGTTGACAGAAGATGTTCCACAACCTACAGTAGGAGCCAGGCAACCTTTCCCACCTACTACACTGATAAGTTCCTATTGGGTCAATAACAATATTCTTAACACAACAGAAGTCTTTCCTGATTTTGGAGAAGCTTCTAGTGAGTGCTGTGTGAGCTGATGGGTCAATATCAATATTCTGAAGACCACTAGAAGCTAATTCTGATATTTCAGAAGAGGCATCCCATGATCCCCAGAAAGTAGCCTAGCTAGCACATGTTTCGTCATTTGCAAACTCCAAATATATTTCAAGGGTAGCTCTGCTTACAGGATGTTGCAGTAGTCAAAGTGTTTTGCAGTGGAGGTGTGGATAATGTTTACTAGGTCTGGTTGCTTCGAAAAGGGTTCTGTAGAGAAAATTGAGAGAGAGAGAGAGAGAGAGAGAGAGAGAGAGAGAGAGAGAGAGAGAGAGAGAGAGAGAGAGAAGGACTTTGTACTTAGTGCTTATGCTAAATACTGAGTTTTACAAAATGAACATAAGCCAGCCAAAATGAACTGTGATTTATTTTCCATTGAATGAAAAAAGTTGCTGAAACTTGTAAACATCTCCTTTACTGGGATCAATGAGAGAAAACACTGATTAATTTTGCAGGACATGTTATTGTATTTTAATTTGGAAATAGTGAAGGACATAGTACATTAAGTGTTTTCTGGTGAGACCAGTCTATCAGGGCAACCTGGTCTACCCCAAATATGGGATGGAGCATACTGCTTCTGCTTTCGCCTTTCAGTCCCAATCTAGGAGCCTTCACAGGCAGTCGCTTCTGCGACAGACTATTTGTGTGTTAAATTTAATTTACCGACAAAGAATTAAAGGGAGACTGGTATAGCTATTTTGAGCTACTTAGCTCTCGTCAGCTAGCCATACTCTTCTGAGATTGACCGGCCCAGGTTCAAATCTCAGAAGGGTATGGCTAGCTGATGAGAGCTAAGTAGCTCGAAATAGCTATACCAGTCTCCCTTTAATTCTTTATCGGTAAAATTAAATTTAATCCAGACATAGTATATAGAATAATAGGGTTGGAAGGGACCTTGGAGTTCTTTTATTCTAACCTCCTGCTCAAGCAGGAGACCCTATACCATTCTGGATCAATGACTATCCAAACTCTTCTTGAAAACCTTCAGTGAGCACTCACAACTTTCAGAGGTAAGCTGTTCCACTGATTAATTCTTCTCACTGTCAGAATTTTTTTCTTAGTTCTTGATTGGATCTCTCTTCAGTGATGTTCTGTCTGTTACTTCTCGTCTTACTCTCAGGCTTTGGAGAATAAATCAACCCCTTCTCTGTGACAAACCCCTCAAGTACTTGAAGACTGCTATCATAATCCTCCCCTTTATTAGACTAGACATACTAGTTCCCTCGATTGTTCATCATATGGCTTATTCTCCACAACCCTTATCATCTTTGTTGCTCTTCTCTGCATTCTTTCTATCCTCTGAAGATGCTTTCTGTATCATAGTGACCAGAACTGGATACAGTATTCTAAGTGTGGTCTTACCAGTGCAGTATTTGTGGACATCTTTGGGGGGGGGGGAGAAGTGCCTTCTCTTTTTCACTCTGATCATACCCTACCATAAGGGCTTTCTTTGATGAACATTTTTGCATTGTTACATTTATTTGATGCCAACAATTTAAAAGGTAACTCACAGAACTATTTCTCCTTTCCTCTCCTCGCTTATATTAAGACTGACAATATGGACATTATATTTGCAATTCTGGTGAGCAAGTCTCACTGACCTCAGTTGAACAAATAACAAACCAAATAAGCATACAGAGAATTGGGCTGAAGCATTTGACTTAACGACTTAAGATTGGGAATGCCAGTTCCTTAATGAGATGTAAGTACATCCAGTGAACAGGTATCAGATAAAATACATCATTTTCTGCTACATGCAAGGTCCTGGCATAAAGGCATACACTAGTTCAGTAGCAATACAACAAGCTACAAAATGAACCAATTCAAATCTATCGTAATCCTCACACTGGCTTTAAGTCACCAACATTTTCATCCCTTGCATCCCTTCTCTGTATCAAGGAATTTCTCTAGAATAGATGATTCATGAATGTTAGGTTTAGATTTTTACAATTTTCTCTTTTTAATATGCAAATTACCCCACTTGCCAGATCAATTAATAAACAGCTATAATTGCTATTGTGCCAATAACCTTCTTTGCTAAGTTTCAGAGATATCAATTAGCACTGAAAAATGAAGGAGGTAAGACAGTGGCATGCTAATATCTCCAAAGGGAACACAACTAACATTTTCATTCCTTTGTTCAGAGGGCTATTTTATATATCAGTAGCTCTGCTAAGCTTGTCAAAAACTACCCTATTCTTCATTGTCATTCTTTCCTGCCAAATACCGAAAGGAAATTGCTTTGTTGTAATTGGGTAATTTGGCACCAAATCTCAGTGGTGGGATCTGGGGATGGGAGGGGGGGCTTGCAAGAATCATAAAAATGAGCTTGGGGTTACATTGATGGCACTTCCACTAAAATGCACTCAAGGCCGATCTAGGTTGTTTTGACTACCTTCCAACTATTTAGGCTGGTATATATACTTGTGAGCTAACAAAGAACTCCTCGCCAATCAGTCCTTTGTGACCAATAACTGAGCACAAAGAACTAAAACCAATCAGTGTTTTCTTGCCAGGAAGGTAATAAGAGCCTCATTCCATCTCTTTAGATCCATGATGAAAAGCATCTCCCTTCTTTTTTTCCCCAAAATAAAAGTGTATCCAATAGAAGAGAATACACATGTCTCGGGGCTGAACTATGGAATCCTCGGTGCTCTCTGAGCATGGTTGCATGCTTGCAAATGTTTTATTACCCAATTAGGGAACATCATCAGTGCCAGTGAGTGTGGGGTTTTTCTTCATGTTTACAAACATTGGCTGGCCCTGCCAGTTTCAGTAGGAGTGTGGTTTCTTTTCTTGATAATTTCTTGATTAGGATATAATTTTCTCCTCGATTGTTTCTCAGCTGTTAATCCTTGCTTATCTGGGGGTTGGCGGTTGGAGAGAATCTGTTCTGATCTTTTTGTTTTCTTCTTAACTTGTTTTAATCATTACTTTTGAATGGCAGACAAATACGGTTCCCTTTCCCTCTCGCAGTGCCTGGAGGCTGTTAGGGGCTGGGATGGCGAGTAAAGGGAGTAAAGACCGAGTGGCTCCGGGTTTAGGGTTTGTTGGCGTAATCTGGGGGTTCTCCTGAACTCACGACTCCTGCTCAAAGAGCAGATAGCAGTCGTGGACAGGAGGGCCTTTGCGCAACTGTGGATTGGGTGCCAGTTATGCCCTTTCCTGGACCAAAAATCCCTACTCATGGTCACTCGTGCCTTAGTCTTGACTATTGCAACATGGGGCTGCCCCTGAAGAGCATCCGGAAGCTCCAGTTGGTGTGAAATGCAGCAGCACTCATGGTTTTGTGCAGTCTTTGGTGTGCACATGTGTCACCTCTGCTGCGGGAGCTGCATTGGTTGCTGATTTGCTTCCGGGTGCAATTCAAGGTGCTGGTTATCACTTTTAAAGCCCTTCATGGCTTGGGACCAGGTTATCTGAGGGATCGTCTTTTGCCGGTCACATCTACCTGACTCACTAGAGTGGGGAGGCAAGGAATGTTGCAGATCCTGTCCCACAGGAGATACATCTGGTGAGACCCAGAAGAAGGGCCTTCGCTGTGGTGGCTCTCTCTCTCTGGAATATCATTTCCCCAGAGATTAGACTGGCCCCCACTCTAACGCTCTTCCAGAAGGTGCTGAAGACCTGGTTCTTTGGGGAACCCAAAGCGAGCTAGAGCCCATTAAATGGTTAGTTTGAATGTGTGTTGTCACTGGGGTGGGGATTATTATTTTATTATTTTTTCCTTGTTATTTTTATTATTTTATAGTTTTTATATCTGTGTAAGCCACCTTGAGTCACCATGTGCGAGCAGGCGGCAATATAAATTCTCTAAGTAAATAAAAGAAATAATCTTTTTTTATAGTTTATTTATGGCACATTAATGGATTATTTGTCCAAATGCCAAGCTTCCAGGAATTTCCTAGAGGTTTTGGATTTAGCTTGGTCTAGGATGCTCACAGTTTCCCAGTTGAAATTATGGTTGAGTTTGTCCATATGTTGTGAGATTAAGGAGTTTTCGTCTTCTGAATGCTGGCTGGTATTCGTGGAGCAGTTGGTATTCAGGGAATTTTAAATAAGCTGGACTATTTAGATTGTTAACTGACCTAATTTTTTTTTATCTCTTTGAGAACAGCGAAATACATTCTTAGCACATATACCATAGTGGTTGCTTTCACACCTGCTTTGAAGTGGTGGTTGCCAATTTTAACTTCCAGGGAAAGCACAAAGCAGAGGAAACTCATCTTCCCAGGATCCCACTAGACATACACATGGCTGTTACCCGCAGCTGCAAATTAGCTCAGAGTAGCACTTTGAAGGGTTCGTTTTGCCCACTTGCCTTATACATCAGCACTTTCTGAAAGCAGTAAAGACAAGGTTGTTGTGTGTAGCAGATCGAGCCTTTGTGTCATATTCTGAGCTCCAAAAACTGCAAAGAGTTGGAAAAGGATGGGGGGTGGGGAGGAAGGGAGGAGAAAGATCTCTTCAATGATAATCATTGCCAGCCGAAAAGGAAAATACATCGAATTATTCATGCCAGATTTTGAAAAATAACAATATGACTTGCAAAATAAGCTCCGTTAAAGAAGACTCAGAAGCCATGCCCAGGGTCAACGAGGTGAGATATAATCAGGCTTCCAAATAATATAGGGAAGAACGGGTGTTAGTGTCTCTACCGCTTGTGGTGTGACTATATGTCTGCATAAAGTGTCAAATGCTTCTTCAGTATCTAAGTGCAGCTGGCTCAATTGCTCTCTGGAGATCTCCCCAGGCTGCTTTTATGCTGGCAGGCATGTCAGGGCACGTTTCTAGTTTCAGATTTCTCCCAGTGCCATTGATTCAGGACAGTATGGAAGAAGCTTGTTCTCATTGTGGGTGATTGAAAATGTTGTATAGTGCCCAGCCAAGGCAACAAAGCTATGATATGGAGACCACCCATTCTAGGAGGCCCATTTCTGCCATGATCTGAACCTTGAAATTCTCAGTGAGCCTTTGTAAATGTAACTGTTTCCCATAAGTTCTCCTTCACCCTAAGAATCTGGCACATGCTCTGAAAACGGGATGTTCCTGGAGACTAAATGCAGAGTTTGTTCAGTTGTAATGATATCCAGCCCTGAATGTTTTTCCAAACATGTATACTCATTTCTCCGTACCCTATTTTGGCTATCATTCAGATTGAGGAGACCTCTGAGTTTTTCAAACTCCTACTTGCTGTTTTGCCATATTCTGCTTGGTCCTAATACAGATAGTTTATGTCAATTTATGACACTTGGGACCAGAATTTCTGTTGCTAAACAAGGTGGTTTTTAAATGAGTGTAAGGTCCTGCCTCAGCTATCTACTCAGGAAAGCATGACTCTTGAAATGAATGTTATTTCAAAAGAAACTTTTACTGGGAGAAAATGATTGCAAGAAAGGCAGGTGGAATCTGAGGTTCCTGCACAATCCTTTAAGCTAATTTCCCCAATATTCAAACCCTGCCCAATGCCCCAGTCCATCAGGAGCCAATCCGCTGGCATGAAGGTGTTATGAGAACTCCGAATTGAGAAGGTGATAATGATTTGTCTTCCTGGCATTGCAACCTTGGTAACAGGCTGGAATTGGCCTGAAAAGAGTCCATCCAGATGGCCCTGATGATCCATCTCCCCCCTCCCAAATTCACATACAGATACATCAAAGCAAAGCAACAAATTTTCTACTCCCCAAACTACATTCATCCTCCCCTTGGAATGGCAGCATTCCGACAGGGAATTGACAAGAAATCATGCCCAATTTTATGACTTTCTTTGCCAAAGTTGTTAAGTGAATCATTGCAGTTGTTAAGGGAATCCTGTGTTTAAGTGAATTTGGCTTCCCTCACTGACTTTGCTTGTCAGAAGACCCCTGGAAAAGTAGCAAATGGCAATCATGTGACCCTAGGACATTGGAACCATTGTAGATTCACGCTAGTTGCCAAGCGCCTGAATTTTGATCACGTGACTATGGGGATGCTGTGATGGTTGTAAGTTCAAGGACCTGTTGTAAGTCACCTTTTTCACTGTCACTGCAATTTTGGACAGTCACTAAATGAATGATTGTAAGTCAGGACTACTTTTACATGTATGACCCAACTCTTTGACAAGAGCAGAATTAGAGAATTTCTATTGACTTCTTATATCTGAGTTGCTGGCATGACATCACTCACAACCCATTTGGAATGACACATCCAGGAAGTGTCCCATGCCAGGCAGAAACCCCAAAGTAAGTCCTCATTCTCTTCCGCATCCTCATCAACATGAAAAAAAAATGTCCATGGGACATGACTTCTGAACTGTGGCCAACAGAACTACATTGTTGTGTCCAATGTCAAGTTTAATTCAAGAAAAAAAAGTATTCTTTATAACACAAGTAGAATTGCATACGGCTTGCATATGCCATTTCATTTATTTATTTAACTTTTCTCCTGTATTTATCTGCGTCAACTGAAAGCAATGTATATATTTAACAGTCCCGCCTCCTCTTTTGCTCACAACAACAGTCCTGCAAGGGGGTTAGGGTGACAGTGAGTGAATGGCCCATAGTCACTCAGCCAACTTTAATGCCAAAGGAGCACTAGACTTCACAGTCTCCCAGATTTTAGCCTCGCACCTTAGTTACTACATTAAACCAGTTCTCACATTTCACATAGCTTTTCCTATCAGCTGAAAAATTGTTTATTCTCAAGTTTCAAAAACATTTAATCCCCCTTGGAAGTTTTTGTTTTCAATATTTACATTTTTGTTCTCTCTTTGTTAACTGATTTTACAAGGTTTATTGTTTTGTGTTATTCTTGTCTTGCAAATTTCTCCCCCAATACACAAACACACCAACTCACCCATGAGATAATTTGCTTTGAAGGCATAGCACTAGCACATTTAACTAGTGAATAAATACATAATCATCTTGATATTTTTTTGGGAGGGGGAAGTAAGGGTATTAGTGTTTCCACATATTTGGAATTCACAAGTGACATCCTGCCTTGCTCCTTGTATATATATATATATTAGGAAATATGGTTCCTATGGTATCTTTTTCCATGACTGGCACTGGGAACTACAATCCTAGCAATGCAATACAGGTTATCCTGTACTTACGACACAACTGAGTCCAACATTTCTGTTGCTAAGTGAAACAGTTGTTAAATGAGTTTTGCCCCATTTTATGACTTTACTTGCCACAGTTGTTTAGGTGTTAAGTTAGCAAGATGGTTGTTAAGTGAATCTGGCTTCCCCATTCTGACTTTGCTTCTCAGAAGGTCGCAAAAGGTGATCACATGACCCTGGGACCCTGCAGCCGTCATAAATATGAGCCAGTTGCCAAGCATCTGAATTTTGATCAAGTAACCATAGGGATGCCGCAATGGTCATAAGTGTGAAAAATAGTCATAAGTCACCTTTTTCAGTGCTATCGGTCACTAAACAAACTGTTTTAAGTCAAAGACCACCTGCAAAGCAAAAATAATATTGGTCCAGTAGAGAGACAGGAAGAGAGAGAGGGACAGAGGGACGGAGAACAGAGGCAGAGATATAATATAGTCTTGAAATTATCAGCCTGGATAAATTCAATAGGAAATCTATTTACAAAAGTGAAAAACTCTTGGTTTTGTGATATGCTTGCATCAGTTACAGCAACCAATGTCAATTTTGTCCAGCTATCAATATTTCTCTGCCCTTGCCTACAAAACAGTTAGATTTCTTTTTTTTGTTTGTTAATATTTTATTGGTTTTTAACAATAACAATCTCCAGTGCCTGGTGTACAACGTGTTGTCTTGATTTATATATTTAAAATTAAAAAAGACAATAATAATTAATTAACAATCAATAAAAAATAAATTAAATTTGATAATTCGATAATTGGTATATTAATTAATAATATATTTCTTTGATCTTCCCTTCTCTCATTTGTATTCTTCTTCAACCTTAAACAAATATAATTCTTAATATTTTCAATGTATATATGATTAAATATAGACATTTTTTCATATTTGTACAGATAATGATAACATCTATGCATAACCTTTTTTATCAGCTTATTTTATTCTTATAACCATCATCTCATTAGTTCACAATGCATCCTATTTTTGTGATTTTTATTTAAGCTTAATTTCCCCTTTATATTCAATCCATTCTTATCAGTCATAATTTTCTCAATGTTAGTCATCTAAATATCCAAATTTTTCCATTTAGGTACACCATCCCAATATTTTCATATTTCATGTATTATAAAAATACTGTACTTCTTATCTATCTTATCTGGGTATAACATCCTTTCTGATCAGCTTATATTTCACTTATGTTTATAAAAGTTACATTATCCCAATGTTTTTACATTTTATATATTGTAAAACATACTATATTACTTAAATCTTTTATCCCTCTTGTTATAGGGCCCCTTTATGTTCAAAGTTCTCTATTCTATTAACCATATTCAAACAAGTGTTTGCTCATGTAATACTCCATCTGGTAGGGCAAGTCAAATCTCTTGTCTCTAGCCTTCTTCTTTTGCCGAATAGCTTTCCAAGTTGATATATCCCGCTTACCCAGCAGTTCCTGTGTTTTTGCAAATATTGTTGGGAATACAGAAGATAGAATAGGTAGGATATATACTTTCTGTCTCCCAAACTCTGATGCTTCTCTTGGGAATTCTATAGTCTATTCCATTTTTATTATTATATCAAAGTCTTGTAGATTTTTTCCTGTTTGTGTTAAATTGTAATTCTTTTCATTTGTAGCTTCATCGATTTGATCATGTTCTTCTAATTTGTGTTCTGTTATCTGATTTGTTTGTTCATTCGCCGTCATTTCCTGGGTGTTTTTTGATTGTAGATTTAGATTAGAGATGTGCTTATTTATATCGTCAAAGTTGTTTTGGATTTCCTTGTGGCTTAAATCTATTGTCATTTGTATCTGTTGTAACATTGCGTACATTTCCTCTTGGAAAGTGTTTATCTTGCCTTGAAATATTGCTTCTGGAAGTCTTTGATGTTCCAGGCTAAATCCTTCAGGAGTGAATATTGAGTGTGGCGTCCTGTAGTTTTTTGATAAGTATATGACATCCATGTTGTCTCCCCCTTCAAATAGTCTTTCATCAATATTTTAGTTCAGGGGTCAATTTTCAATCAGTCAAAATTGCAATTCAGTATGTTAAGCCACCTTAAGTCCTTCCTGTAGAATCTCCTCTAAAAGATTAGCCAAGAGCCAAAGTTTTTCTTTTTTTATAAACAATTCTTAAATTTAGACAACAGTCCAGGTATTTTTTTTCAGACACTTTTTAATCTTATGGCTGGCCCAGCTCTTCCTTTGTTCCCAGCTTATTTAAAGGTTATTTAAAATGCAAGGGAACAGATTATTCTTTGTTTCTGGGCATCCTGCCAGTTTCTGAATCATTATTGTTAGTGTTCTGTGCTCTGATTCTCCACTAGGTGTCAGTAGTTGTTCATTTTTCAGTTTTTTCAGACAAAAAGTTATTATTGTAATATATTTTTTATAATTTTATCAAAACCCTTTAAGGTATAGTCTTAGCAGGGTTTTTTTAGTTTCTAGATTTGTCCAGACTGTAGTATTTAAAATTTAATTTCAGTGTATTTCTTTTCCCCTTAGTATTAATTTGCTGCTTCCGTCTATGAGGGAATGGGGATGTAGTCCCCTCCCTTCATTTTCAGAGGTTTTCTTGCTTTGGGGGTCTTTTCTGAGGTAGAAGATAGAATAGAGAAGATTGATACTCTCAGCAGTTTCAAGCACGCTGTTCACTGATGTTCTTATTCGTGCTTTTGGACTTCGGCTGCAGGTAGCTTGGGCTAGACAATGATGTCATGCTAGCCTTTCTCCTGTCAGGTCAGAGGGCTTCCCCCTCGTTTTGTGATCAATGGGACGCCCCTCCTTCATGGTCACCTCTTTGGGGCAACTTCAGAACAATTTAGGGTCCTCCTGGCAGGATGAAACTGGCCATGGGGAGCGGAACTTTGCTATCCCGCAGCCATGCGCTACAGTGCAAAACCGGAAGTCCAGATTTCTACTCATCTGGTTTTAGCATGATCAATGATAATTTTAATAATTTTCATTAAGACTTACAGTATAATATTATGTGTGTTTATGTAGAAATAAACATCATTGATTTTAGTGAGAATTATTAGTTCAATTCCCAAAAGCTAAGTGAAATTGGTCTGTTCAGTGTTTGGATGGGAGACTTTCAGAATTTCACCAGAGAATTTTAGGTCTGTAAACTAGTTGGGAAGAAGAAGAAAGATGTCCCAGAAGAAAGCATCAGCAAACCACTTCCCATTTTTTTGCCAGGAAAACTACAAGGATATCTCTAAGAAACCAACATTTATTGACCCAAGTTCACAGAGGTATATAAACTATAGTTGACAAGCTCCAGAAGGATCCCCAAATGTTTTTTTTCTGTCTTCCTGGCTTTGTTTGGCAACTCTCCCAAAATTCAGTCACAAAATGAACACTGCAATGTTCTGCCATTTTAATCAGAAAGCTATATAAAATAAGCTCAGGCCTCAAAGTGAAGCCAATATGTTTGAAGCTATAAGCTAAATTCTCCCATAACTTAAGCAGGTCTCCTGGCATCCCTGCAGTTTTCTCTGTAACAAAAGAGGCAAGATTTTGTCATTTTGATTCAACTTCCCATCCTTGTCCACAACCCTCATATTGCCTAGAGATTTCCCATTCAAATAACAAGCAGACCTGGCCATACTTAATTTCTCAGCTCAGTTATTTGCTTGCTGAAATACTTAGGCCTCAAAGTTTACAAAATTAGGTCCTCTTGCAAAAGTAAATGAGGATGTATGATCCTCCACAAGAATAAAATTGATGAGCTCTGCAGGCAAAATGACAAGGCTGTCAAAATGTACTCCAAACTTTGCTTCCTGCTTTGCTGTGCAAGTTTGAGTGGGGGCCAAAAGGAAGCGGGCTTTGAGAGGCTTCCTGCTTTGCCTGCATATGTCTGATCCAAAAGTTGTGTCCTCCCCCTCATGCTCTCCCCCATATCCAATCTAGCAGTTGGATTTAAAATCCCTAAAATAATATTCAAAATGCCCCAAATACTATTAACAACAATTCACAAAATAATATTTTCCTTCAAAGAGGAGAAAGATAATACTGGTAGATCAAGGGGAATGGGAAAAGTCACATGTATCTTTTCAAAAACTCAGGAGGGTGAGGACCAATCTAATATCAAAACATCTGAAGGCAGGATAAGAAGCAGTGAATGAAAACTAACCAAGGAGAGAATTAACCTAGAACTAATGAAAAATATCCTGATAGAACAATTAATCAGTGGAGTGACTTGCCTCCAGAAGTTGTGAGTGCTCCAACACTGGAGCAATGGAGGTTTTTAAGGTTTTAAAGAAGAGATTAGTCAGCCATTTGTCTAAAATTGTATAGGGTTTCCTGCTTGAGCAAGGAGTTGGACTAGAAGACCTCCAAGGTCCCTCCCAACTCTGTTAAAATATGAGGAACTACTTTTCAAAAGATGTCCAGTAGCAACTGTGAAGGTCTTCCTTCGTGGATCCTGTAGATGGACACCCCCCCCCCCAAACAGAAGGGACCAGAAAAGTCTTAACAGACGGGCAGAAACTATTGGTACAGATAGTAGAATATTTGTAGCTCAGCATAGAGAAAAGGGAGTTATTGTGCTCTCTGAGCTTGGTTGTTTTCTTGCGGACATTTCATTACCCAAATTATAATTCCATCAGTGCACTAATGCTGTTACCTAGTTTGGGTAATGAAACATCTGCAAGAAAACAACCAAGCTCAGAGAGCACCAAGGACTCCTCAGAAACTACTGGGCCAGGTAATCCTGGCAATACTAATTAGGGCTTTAAATGTACAACACAGGTGAAAAATGAGCTTCAGATTGGGACCAAAGCTGAACAAGCAGCCCTAAAAAAAGGGCCACAGGCCCCTTCACCAGAGGTGCTCCCTCTCCCTGAGCACCACACACACCCCACTTATATTATAGACGTTATAGATAGTACTAATTGTTCAGTCTCAAAGAAGTACATGTTGCCTCTTGTTTTTATTCCAGCAAAGCAAAACCAAATGAAAATAGCCAACAAGAGTACAAGTCTCCATCTAATAATAATAATAATAATAAAGTTGGAAGGGACCTTGGAGGTCATCTAGTCCAACCCCCTGTTCAGGCAGGAAACCCTATACCATTTCGGACAAATGACTATCCAGTCTGTTCTTAAAAACTTCCAGTGTTGGAGCATTCATGGCTTCTGGAGGCAGGATGTTCCACTGGTTAATTATTCTAACTGTCAGGAAGTTTCTCCTTCGTTCTAGGCTGCTTCTCTCTTTGATTAGTTTCCATCCATTGCTTCTTGTCCTGCTTTCAGGTGCCTTGGAAAATAGCTTCACTCCCTCTTCTTTGTGGCAACCCCTGTCCAGGTATGACAGAGATGCTACTTTGAAGATACCATTCTTCATATCAGGCCTGTTCTGAGTCTATGGAACACACTCTTTCAGAAGACTCTTCTCTCAGAGTCTGAAAAAAAATGTGTCATCTCTTTCCCAAAGCTGTTAAATGATTTTGGGACCTGTTTGATTGTATTTTAAACTTTTTATGTTCTGTTTTAATATTTTGTTTTAGCCACCTTGAATATTTTCCAAAGTAGAACAGTGAAGTATAAGGCAAATGGATGAATAAATGAGCAAATGTTCTTTTAAACAACTGCTTGTCTGCTGTGCAGATTTTCTGTTTCAGAATGATCATTAAGACTGGGGTCCTTTTAAAATATGATAATCATGTCAATGCTCTATTCCCTCCTCCCCTCTTTCACTCCATAAGTAAGGAGACGAGAAAAAAAAGCATGGGCTGCGCATTATCACTTGGATGACACTCTTCATATTTGAAACTGAAGTGTGTGGGGGGGGGTGTTGGTTCATTCTGGGCCAATTTGGTATAAGAGATACACTTTCCAAAATACTGGGAAAGATAGCCAGTTCCAGTAGGAGTCTGGAAGATATCACAGTGACATTGCATGGATCATGACATGTTCCTACAAATTATGTGCAATATGCAATTCTATAATGGCACATGCATCATGATGTTGTCGTGCAATTGATGTGCCTTACACATTTATTTCAGATGATACAATTGCATAATTGCATCCTTTGTGGGTTGATGTCATGATACATGTGGCATCATTTTGATATCATTGTGATTTGTTATGGATACTGCTGTGAGCATCTCTACCAACACATACTTAAGCAAGCAAATGGATTTGTTATGGACACTGCTCTGAACATCTCTACCAATACATACTTAGGCAAGAAACTGGAAGGAATGCAGAAAATCCCATCTTCTTCTCCTTGACCTGTATGGACCTTTTTTTTTTTTCTCAAAAAGATCCCACTATGACTCATTGAGTCCAGATACAAAAAACATTGTTCTTTTGTTGAGATGCTAGGGGGAAAAAAGAATGTGCAGCTCCCCCCACACATACACCTTATAATAATAATAAAGTTGGAAGGGACCTTGGACGTCATCGAGTCCAACCCCCTGCTCAGGCAGGAAACCCTATACCATTTCAGACAAATGGCTGTCCAGTCTCTTCTTAAAAACTTCCAGTATTGGAGCATTCACCGCTTCTGGAGGCAGGTTGTTCCACTGGTTAATTGTTCTAACTGTCAGGAAGTTTCTCCTCAGTTCCAGGTTGCTTCTTTCCTTGACTAGTTTCCATCCATTACTTCTTGTCCTGCCCTCAGGCGCCTTGGAGAATAGCTTGACTCCCTCTTCTTTGTGGCAACCCCTGAGATATTGGAACACTGCTATCATGTCACCCCTAGTCCTTCTTTTCATTAAACTAGACATACCCAATTCCAGCAAACGTTCTTGATATGCTTTAGCCTCCAGTCCTTGATTTATTTGTCAAAGAAGCTTATATGTAACATTTATTTTTAAACTATAAATGAGTGTACCGTAGAAGCCATCAATAATTTGGAAACAATGATGTACAGCCATGTCGCCCCCCCCCCCAAAACTGGAAAGAATAGCTAAGAAAGGTGACCCATCTCACGGAATAGAGAAACCACACCAGAGCCTCTTGAGTCCCTTTGACAGATCGGTTCGCATAGTACAAAAAAAAAACACCCTTGACAATCAATATTTCAAAATTATGTTTTCATGTTACATAAAAGTGAATCTGACAGAGCATAAGTTCAAGACCAGTTTGCGGCAATGTGAGAGATAAAGTCCCTTCACTTCTTTATCCTTATAGCATTGGTAGGCTATCATCCAGCAGTGAGTTTTTTGTTTTTTCTTAGCATGGCCAGTTCCCTTCTAGAGAAAGCACAGCCGGCAGCATTCCAAGCTGGCTACTGGAACTGTTTTGCACTGACTTTACTGACAATGTCATTCAGATTTGCAAAAGTGTTCAATCTTCTTGGGGTGCTTTGGCTAATTCCAACTCTGATTCTACAAATCTGTGTGTTGAAGGTGCAGAGATATTATGAGCAGGGGAGAGCAGAGGAGCACCCTATAATGATTCTCCAGTATTGTGCGGTCCTTGGTGCACTCTGAGCTTGGTTGTTTTCTTGCAGACGATTCACTGGTGAAGCGGGCACAGCAGCGCCTGCATTTTCTGCATCGCATGAGAAAAGCACATCTTCCTTCCCCTGTCCTTACCACTTTCTACAGAGGGACGATCGAGAGCATCCTGTCCTACAGCATCACAGTCTGGTTTGGAAGCATCATTGCTTCAGACAGGAAGGCGGTGCAGAGAGTGATGAGGATGGCTGAAAAGATCGTTGGCAGTTCCCTCCCTTCCATCCAGGACATAGCACATAAGTGTTGCTTGAGCAGGGTCCGCAAGATTGTCTGGGATGCCACACATCCTCTTCATGACCTGTTTTCCTTGTTACCTTCTGGGAGGAGGCTCCGGGGTATCTGAAGCAGAACATCCAGATTCAGTCACAGCTTTGTTCCATACAGTATTAATGGCAGGTATATTCTCATTGCAGTAGGTTAAAGAAGCTGTGTTGGGACAGGGGTTGGCTTCAAAGAGAAAGTTCTCCACTTATGGGATTGATCCCTGCCCTTCCTAAGCCCTGGGAGAGGCATTGTTTTGCAGTGGCTCCCTCCTCAGTGGTCAGATCTACTCAGAGAGGTGGGAGATCAGCCAGGCAGCCCAGGTTAAATCAATCATTCAAATAAAGAAAACCATACTTTCTTTTTCTAACTGAACCTTGAAACTGGGAGCTCCTTATAGCGTATTTTCATTTTTATAGAAGACTGGCTTGGGAAGGGGGCAATGTGCACTTGGGGAATTTATGGGGCTTTTCATAAAGTAGCTGCAGTGGTTGGTATCATTAAATACCTATTTAGCAGAAGGAAAACTGACGCAGTTTCTTTTATCCTCCATTCTAGCTTTCCAATGTATTCTGCCATCATAACTTACTGTCCTGTGCCTGACCTACATTTTTCAATTAACACCTGGAAGAGAGGCTGCTTAGACAAGCTAATTCTTCCTATTTATTCTTGCAAGTTGGGAGATAACAAACTTTTTGCTCTAACCCTGATCAGATAATTATTTTTCTTTTGTCGTAGCAGGCACCCAATGCCTGCTAGATACTTAATCCTCATTAACATCTAACCTTCCTTTGCTGGTGCCTAAACTGAGCAACTCTGAGGGTGGAGGGGGAAAGAGAGGCTGCAGGGCTATAAAACTTGCCCAACAAAATCAACCCTTTTGTGAGTCTTATTCCAGAAATCATCCTTAATGTTTGGAATCATCTGGTAGATTAGGGAGGCAATCTGTGAGTATATTTGAGGAAAAATCCTTCATAAACCTTAGGTAAAGTTTGTTGCTATCCTGGATCTCCCTTTGGTGCATTCATTCTTTGGTATCCATCCTGCAAATCCTAAATAAAGTGTGGACACACAAATTAGCAGCAAGACTTACTCTGATTAATCTTATCTAAAGAATATGTCTAGGAAGATTCTCAGTCATCCAGGTAGAGTTGTCTGGAAGTCCAGACATGGTAACTGGACTTCTTCCATTGTTGGCTTCAAAAGTTTTGCTACTTGCTTATCCAAGTAGCTTCTTCAGAAGCTTCTTCACAAGAAGAGAAGTTCAGTTGCTATGACTCAACTTTCAAACTCGTTCAAAGAAGGCACAGAGCTGAACCAACCAACCATTTTAATTTTGAAAAATGCCCTATGAGATCTACATGGGATCCAGATGAATTACTGAAGGCACAGATTATGCCTTCATATTGATACCTAGATAATAGTTGTTGACAGCATTCACTGGTTTACTTTTACTCCAAGAGGTTCCATATAGTTGTGTAGTTGTGTTCTCTGTAGATAGCTATGTAATTCTCTTCTCACTCAGATGTAATGGATAGCAGCTTCAGCTGCTGGGCTTTTCAGATCTCATGATCTTGTTCCATATTTTAGACATTTAAATTGATTTAATACTTTCAAAAACTGGAAGGTTTTTTTTGTTTAAAACAATTGATAGTCCTTATTTAATGGTAACCTACTTTGGATTTTATTAAATGGTTGAAAATGCGGGATAGACCTATCAATCCATCTGTCACTTTTCCATGCGACATTTGTGTTCTGAGATGGTTACAGGAATTGAAAGAGACTCCCACAACCTCCTTTTTGTTTTGCAGAGATTCTATAGGCCTTCAGATAATGAGCATCCTGACAGGAGACTAGGTCCTAAGAAAACTATACCAATAAATTTATTCTTGCAACACCGCTATTAAAAGAGAGATGTTGGTGGTCGCATAAAAGAAGATGGGCAAAAATCTGCCTGTCAAATTTGAACTTTTGATTTTAAAGGGAGAAGGATGAATAAGACAAAAAAATGTTTACCATTCAGGAACTTATAGGAAGATTGTAGTAAGGATTTTAAAATGGCTCAAAACTGCGATCAAAATCCACCACATCAACTTTCACTCACCCTTTCTACGTTCTTACACTCAATGTCTTCACTGAAAAATAATCCCCTTGTGATATTCTTCCTTTAGTTTATCTAATCACTGAATCAAGGACTGAACCTTTATTAAATACAAAATTATTCTTCCTCCCATTGTATGGATTAATGAACTAGAGCAACATGTGTGCATGTTTGTGGGTATCCATGGGTATTCTTTTGCCATTGAAAGGGTTACTGAAATCTAAGTATACTATGTCCCTAAGTATACTATGTTCTGTCTACTTCTACTGGCATAGAAGTTACTTGCTTGGTTCTTTGGCCAGAAGAAAATCCAACATTTGGATATAATAATTTGTACCTCCTGTGGATCATTTGGGTTGCTCCAGTAGACTGAAAAATAACCGCAGCTGGAATTTCCTTTATTCATGCAGTAATTGATACTGTGGAATTACTTAGTGATGATTCCTACTGAACTCAATATACTTATACTTGGATAATTGGGCATAGCTTTGTTTGTAGTCCTAACATACTCTCCAGTTTCTGTTAAGCTTCCACTAATGCTTCAAGTTTATTTTCCTTTAAGACATTGTAAGTAACCTGCAGTAAATTCTTGGTCTCCAATTTCTTATTCTAGTCATAGTATTCAGAACATATAATTTAGGAGAAAAATAAAATAAACATATACTGTAAGTAACATAATGTCTGTGATCCCTTGTTAAAAATATCTAAAGTAGCAATTGGGTGATAACTTTACTGAGACGAGCAAAAATGTAATAGAACAGAAAGCAACATTTTGAGTTTCCTTCAACTCTTATTCTGGCTGAATGGTGGAGGGAAAAAAATGACAGGGACGAGGGGGAAAAGAATGGAACTCCTTCTGTGATGGTTGAGACAGATCAGAAGGAACATTCGTTCTGGATATTATATCATAGCAACCATTTGGATAAAAAGAAATGCAAAAGCTAAATAAACACTTGCCACTAATGAATAAGGCAAGGAGTAAGGTGGACATGCATGTAGGTTACCTGAGGAACTGGCTTACCTAAATGGGATTGGCCCGCCCTATTTGCACCAGCAGAAGGGGCATGCCATGGACCCCATTGGCTAAAGAATTGCATCTGGCAGGGTCCAGGAGAAGAGTCTTTTCTGCTGTGGTTCCCTCCCTCTGGAACACTGTAGCACTCAAAGTGAGATTGCCCCCACCCTCTTGGCTTTCTATAAGAGCCTCAAAATCTGACTCAGCTGGTTGGCCTGGGGCCTTGATGGGGTATGCCATTCTGGATTGGGTACTAATACTTCCACTGTGGGGAACGGATTTGCTGGTGATATCCCTGTTGCCTTGGAAATGCCAGTTGGGGGCTCCTTTCACATCCCTGTAAAGTTGCTCACCATAGTGGTACCCATTTATCCACTTGTGGTTGCCTGCTTTTGAACCACTGGCTCAGCAGGAGCTGGAGTGTATGACGGGAACTCACTCTGCCCCGCGGTAGCAATGGGTTTCAATCACAAGGCTGTTGCTCACCAGCCCAGTGTTCTAACCTCGTAAACCACCACGCTTCTACTTCTGGATCAGGTTACTGGATTAAATAGAAGGCTCCACCTTCACCCCATTGTACCTTGACTAATTCACTATTAATTGTGTTATATTTACTGTTTTAATGTTTCATTATTATTGTTTTTATCAAGATGCAAGCTGCCCATGTGGAAGCGAGATGGGCGGCATATAAAATAAATAAATAGATAGATAGATAGATAGATAGATAGATAGATAGATAGATAGATAGATAGATAGATAGATAGATAGATAGATAGATAGATAAGCAAATAAGCAAATAAATAAATAAAACAATGATATGCTATCATTTAAAATACAGTTACACCATCAAAATCAAGCCCTGAGCCAATCTTCATTGGCAAGCACTAAACTAATTTGTTTCTTAGAGACAGATCTGTACTACCCAGAATCAGAGAATGCACTTCCCTTAACTGAGATTCTCCTTCTCAAAACTGCTTCATATAATAATACTTAGTATTAAACTAAGTATCTTACAGTGTGTAAAAGGCACAGAATTGGAAATGCGAGAAGATGAGCTACATTTTCTTGCAAAAAAGATGAATGAGTGAACAATGGTGTTGATTACCACCCTATATTACACTATAGTAATTAGCAGTGTAACCTTGTTAGCTGTTTTGCACAACATATTAACTATGTTCTTCTTTTCTGGGTTACATACCACATTTAAGACCCACTAAATTCAAATCTCCACAATCCGATGTTTCATAGTTTGCCCCTGTTTTAATTCGTCGGTCCCCTAAAATGTGCAGCAGTCTGTTCTTGCCAAGGGCTGTACTGGAATCTGACCATAATGAACTGGATTTGGAGAGTCAATTTGCATTTCATTAGCACATAATTTATATAATCAACATAAAAGTTGCATGATCATGTTGGATGCTAGCCGCAGTTGATGGATAAATTGCTTGTGCGCAATTTCTATTATGAGAAGTTACTGTTCAAAGGATGTTTGGAGGGAATGAGCAGACATCAATTGAGATTTCAAGTTGCACTCATCATGGTTCAGCAATAAAAATGTTTGCTCATGAATGGAGGAGCACTGCTGAGAAAAAATGAGAGTGGCTAAGAAAGTTTGTGAATAAAAAGCTCGCAATCTAATTTTTCAGTATCCACAGTAGGCCTTTTTATTACCAGTCTGGCACTCTTAATATCATTGTTATGAGCTGTTCTTAATGGATAACAAAATGATTCAAACAGTCGTTTAATTAAGGTATTGCATTGGGAGAATGGAAGATGGATATTGTTGCAACAAGGGTTTGCTTTAGTGGATGTGACCACTACCTTTCGCAGTTTTGTGGTGTGGAAGGAAATGACATGCATGTAATGTGATATTGGGAAGGTTGTCTACAAACATGAAGCTGAGTGAGCACAGGATGGTCCGTACAGACTCAGAAATACTGGAACAAGACTAGTCATACTGAAGCTTTATGGATAGATTTAGGGGAGGTATAAGATAAGAGAACCTTTATTGTCATTTTTTACTGTGGGCACACTGGCACATATTAAAAATGAAATTCTGTTGCCTGCTCTCAAAAGTGTACACATATGTAACAAATATATCAGCATGCTATATACAATATATGTATATACCTACACCAGTGGTGGGATTCAAATAATTTAACAACCAGTTCTCTGCCCTAATGACCATTTTAAATATCAAAAAATGATCTACCAAAAGGTAGTTTATTATTTCATGCATTTAATACTTAAATAAGAACAATAAAAGAGGTACACTGTGCTGGCCCAGTATATAGCCATCTGGTCCAGTATATAGCTAGCTTAGGAATTGAGAACTGTGTGTAGACCAAGTAGCCTTTTAAGGGTTAAAATGCTGTTCCCTTAAGGAATAGCCTTCTGGGTAATGTAGTTTATGTTACCTAGTTATATCTGTGCTAGTATTGGCCACTAGAGGGTCTTGTGGTTTATTACCAGATATCCTGTTACGTACCAGTGCTGTAAAACATTCATTTGTCTAAGTCAATGGAGCAGCATGTAGGCTTCATGGGAGAAATTTATTCTCTTTTTACCTGCGTGAATGGACAGAATATGAATCTTGTGACAGATGTATCTACATAACTGTGAGTTAATGCTTAAGAATCCCTGATCAATAAATATTCTGCATGTTACCATTACGTGGAGTTATTCTATCTGGATTATGGCCAGAGCAACTGCCTGCATTCAGAATATACACAAAACTTGATTATGTTATAAGAAAGAACCAGTGCGAAACTGGCTGAATCCCACCACTGACCTACACCCTTGCATATAAATACATGTGAATATTAATCACTGTCCATCTGGAGTATATAGCAGAAAGAGGAAGCTTGAGAGTTCACAAGGTTAATACTGTATGGAACAAAACTGTGACTGAAGCTGGATGTAACAAGGAAAACAGGTCGTGAAGAGGATGTGTGGCATCCCAGACAATCTTGTGGACCCTGCTCAAGCAATGCTTATATGCTATGTCCTGGATGGAAGGGAAGGAACTGCCAATAATCTTTTCTGCCATCCTCACCACTCTCTGCACTGCAGTGATGCTTCCAAACCAGACAGTAATGCCATATGACAGGATGCTCTCGATCGTCCCTCTGTAGAAAGTGATAAGGACAATGGAAGGAAGATGTACTTTCCTCCATACAGACTCAGAAATACTGGAACAAGACTAGTCATACTGAAGGTGATGTTCTGAAGCTTTATGGATAGATTTAGGGGAGGTATGAAGATATATAAATAGAAGACAATCATAAGAGGTACATTTTTAAGTTGTCACCCTCCAATTGCACTTGATTATATTTACTACCATTCTCAGCCACCATGATGAATGGGCCTGTTGACTGAGAAGCAACTGTTGACTGAGAGCAGTCATAGGCTCAGACATGAATCTATATAGAACAGTTCTGCTCAAGTGACGGAGCTCTGTTTTCAGCTTGAAGCAACTTGTTATTCGTTCAGCTAGAGACATCCTAGTAGTGGCAAAACACGGCAGATGTATATTTTATCTTTATGTTAGTTGTCAATATGTGCACCTCCAAATTACAAAACATATGGCACATGCAAATATGTAAGGAGCACATTTTCTTGCAACATGAGGTCACAACATATATTTTATCATTTTGACAAATCTCAGATGGCTGCACAAACCATGAACTTAGCTTTGGACAGTATTTTTTGTTTCACATGTCATATCTGTTCTTCTGTGAGCAAGAGAGAATACCTATCAAGTAACTCTTCTGCCTTCACCATCTCAGATGCAAAAAGCAACAATATGCTACCAGAGCCAGGGGTGCTGCTTTTCACGCTGGGGTTTTTTTTTCTTCATAGTATAGAATATAAGGTTTGGAAAGGAGATCATCTAGTCCAACCTAGCAACATCAAAATCTTGCATTACAACATCCTGGACAGATTACTGTATAATGCAACCACGGCTGCGGCGGGTACCAAGGTGCATGAGGGGAATGCGCTCCACCCGCAGACCTCAAGGCAAGACCCTTCAGGGGGCTGAGGAGATGACCAGTGGCAACCTGCTATCCAACCAAAAAGAGATGGGATGGAGTAGGCATGTCCAGCGATCCGCATCACGTGACGCTGCCCCTGACTCTGCGTGCTGAAGGTGCCGCCACAGCGCTGCTGCTGAAAGGCCAGCCCAGTATTCACAGTGCAGCCCCTGCTCCCATTCACCATCGGCCCCCATGCACTCACCACCTCCTGTGCGCGCGCCTTGGAGGCCGCCGAGCTGGCCGGGGTCAGGGCGGTGGGGGCCAGTCCCTCACCATCTCCAGGGCATCCCCAGGGGCCGAATATCGGCCAATCACGGGCCGGATCCGGCCCTCTGGCCTTGTGTTTAACATGTCTGTTCTGTAGCCTTGCAAAAGAACAATAGAGTAAGGGCAATTTCAATTTTGTGTGCATGTCTCTTTTAATTCTTAGCTCAGATAAAAACTTCCAATGCACCCACAGAGGTATCCTAAGCTTTTCCCCCCTCACTGTAATACTATACAATCAAGTGGTGTGGTGGCCTATGGGTGAAGATGCTCAGGTCCCATATGGAAAGTTGAGAGTTCAATCCTAAGCAGCATCAGATGTTTCTCTCCTAGGGCACAATATATATATATTTCTTCTGTGAACTCCACATGGCATCAGGAAGGGCATCTGGCCAGTAAATGCTCAGCTTTATCCAGTCGCCTTGACTCTACTCAAATTAAGGGATTACAGGGTTGTAAAAAAGGAGTTTTTTTATTGTTATACTATACAATCATATTTCCAGTATCTTATTTTGTATCTCTAGTTACATGCTCTAGTTTTTCTTTCTGTAATATCCTGAACTTCAGGATGATGTGATCTCTTTCTTGAAACAATCTGCTGCTGCTTTTACCTTACCAATTAACTGTTCCCTATTATAGGTAGAGCCAGATGTAGGAGAGCCAATCAATTGTGTCTTCTTCAACTCTCTGGAAATTGAAATAACTTATCAAGAAGAGTTTGGGAGACCTTACAGTATTAGCTGAGTTGGTTTTCCAGACTTTTGAAATGTCCACATGCCTGGAGGTTGAAGTGTTTTTATGTGAGAGTAAGTGTACCTGGGAGTTGGAGTCCAACCTAGGCAGTGAAAAAGATTTATTTAAATATCAGAGGGATGACAGGAATAAGTAAAGCTTGTCACCTGGCTAATTGCCTTCTTCAGGAGAAGAATCAAAGGATATATGTTCCATGCTTGCGTGCCAGTTAAGAGAATCAGAAGGAAGTGACTTCAGAGTAGCAATCTCTTAGACCAGGGGTCTTCAAACTTGGCCCTTTTATGACTTGTAGACTTCAACTCCCAGAATTCCTCAGCCAGCATGCCTGGCTGAGGAATTCTGGGAGTTGAAGTCCACAAGTCATAAAAGGGTCAAGTTTGAAGACCCCTGTCTTAGACCAAAGAGTGGGGAGAGGGATAGAGAGAAAGGGAACACTTTATCCCTCAATCCATACTCCTACTACTCTCTTGTGGTCAATATATCATGAATTGCGGGAGAATGATTGGATTTGGACGTCAAATGAAGGTTTCTGTTATTTCTGCACCTCTCCTCAAAATTCCATAAACTATTTCAGAACAGCATTATCCTGATTTTCTGCCTAGCTTGGTGATCTAGAATGCTCCCACAATAACACCCTTGTTGTTTCCTTGCCTTTATATTCTTACTCTAATGTTCTCAACTGGATCCTTGTGCTCAAATTCCAGAATTTCAAGACATGTGAAATTTCTTTGACTCTAATGCTATTCCTCCTCCACTTTTGCCTGTCATGTTCATCTGGATCTACATAAGTATGATAAAAGAAGCATCATTCGGGAAGCTTTGTGTCATGACATGGCATGTGCAATAACACAACACATTAATGCCACTTTACAATGCCTTGGTAAGGCCACACTTGGAATACTGCATCCAGTTTTGCATCCAGTAAGGCCACACTTGGAATACTGCATCCAGTTTTGGTCACCACGATGTAAAAAAGATGTTGAGACTCTAGAAAGAGTGCAGAGAAGGGCAACAAAGATGATTAGGGGACTGGAGGCTAAAGCATATCAGGAACGTTTGCTGGAATTGGGTATGTCTAGTTTAATGAAAAGAAGGACTAGGGGTGACATGATAGCAGTATTCCAATATCTCAGGGGTTGCCACAAAGAAGAGGAGTCAAGCTATTCTCCAAGGTGCCTGAGGGCAGGACAAGAAGTAATGGATGGAAACTAGTCAAGGAGAGAAGCAACCTGGAACTGAGGAGAAACTTCCTGACAGTTAGAACAATTAACCAGTGGAACAACCTGCCTCCAGAAGCGGTGATGCCTCCAACACTGGAAGTTTTTTAAGAAGAGACTGGACAGCCACATGTCCGAAATGGTATAGGGTTTCCTGCCTGAGCAGGGGGTTGGACTCGATGACCTCCAAGGTCCCTTCCAACTTTATTATTATTATTATATTATACATACGGTATACAAAACAGACAGGGCTTGAGTCACAACAGTGCAATGCTACTTTTATTGCTTTGTCCCCACTGCTCCACTGGCTCTCTTCCTTTTGAACATAAATGTGAAGGTGTTTGCATCCAAAATGGGCAGAAATGCTGGAGATCTGCTCTAAGCATATGGCACCTTAAAGATGCTGTTCCTGGTCTTTTTTGGTACCTACACAGTTTCAAAAACATAAACAATGAGTTCCAAAGGAATTAAGCAGGAAGTGACATATAATTAATTGCAGCCTCAGTTCATCTCTTTAACATCTCCTGAACCCAGTCACTTAACATGTGTACTCATAGCAGATCTGAAGCAACGTTCCTGCTCCGGATCTGAATATTGCACATCTTTATTTTGGAGTAAGTTAGTTATACTCTTTAATCCTTGCACACATGTATGAGTACATGCTGTTTGATTCATCTCCTGATACAGCGCAGATAACCTGGCGCTTTGTTTATTTCCGTCATCTCCAAAATTGATTGTGAGTTTAAGCCAATGAGGTTTCACAAATCTCTATCCAGAATTCATGCAATGTTCTTACTGAACGTTCAATCAGACTTCAGATTAAGAATTCATAGAGCCCTTCCCAACTGGAGCAGTTTTAAAAACATATTTAACTTTTTTTTTTTTTTTACCATTGCAAATTAATGATAGCCTACCTTTTAAAGCTCTAAATGGGACAGCACTAGGATATTGAATCTGCCCATTCAGTTGCTTTTTAAAGGGACATAGGTATGAAAGAAACAACAAGCTTTCTCTGTAAAGCTCCCCACTTTATCCAACTCTCACCAGCCTGCAATTCAATAAGCAGACTAAATCTGTTTTATTTCATACTGCCTTTGACCCCATATGATTGATTGTAACCATCTATCTCATGTTTTATTTTGATTCTGTTCTTGATATTTATCTTGCTTTAACTTTCCATTATTGCCTAGGCATTTTTCTTTCTTTTGATATTTTATGCCATCCAGAGTTTTTCAGGGGTTATAAATACAAATGAATGAATACCTCAAGGCAAAATAATTTAAAGCTATGGCTTGGGCAAGAATTCTGAAGAATTTCAAGGAAATCTTTTCAGTAAGGATTTTTTTTTTTCAAGTCACACAAAAGTTCAGGGAGAGAGAGAAGGAGTTATATTCCACAAATGTTTTTTTTTTCCCCAACAATTTCTGCCAAGTATTTAAGAATGTCTAAAGTTGGATCCTGGTGTTTTAAACAGAAATAGATCTGAAAATGAAAAAAAAATAGACTCGCTTAGTAGCACATTGCCAGGCTTTCTTTTGGATAGCAGTGTGTGAAAGCAGATGGCAGCGTAGAAAGACGACATGTGCTAAAGATAATTGCATTTGAGGAGCAAATATTCTGACATAAATGTTCAAAAGAGCATTGTCTATATAAAAAAAAATAGTTTTGCAACTTACAGCTTCTCATTTGCATGTATTTATTTTTTCAAAGAATTACCAATGCTATGTGTGGGTGATGAAACAACATGGGTCAATTCTAAAAAATAATTTTGACATATGACATAACACAGTGACCCCAATGCAGCCTATTCATTTTCTGCATCTCTTTTCTTTTTTTTTTTAGTTTCTATTCCACAATAGCTTAACATTCTAAACCCCTATTATCTGATCTACCATGGGCAAATATTTAAATCTTTTTATAATTAGTAAAATGTGAGTTAATAAGATTTTTGCATAGAAGATATGACAAACATTTTTCGGAGTCCTCTAGGAAAATTATGATGTTATTAAAGATGACTGATGGGTGGACCAGACTTTGCATATTTTTTCACCCATTCTACTATATTTGAACCCTCACAAACATATAGATTCTATCTATCTATCTATCTATCTATCTATCTATCTATCTATCTATCTATCTATCTATCTATCTATCTATCTATCTATCTATCTATCTATCTATCTATCTATCTATCTATCTATCTATCTATCATCTATATCTATATCTATATCTATCATCTCTATCATCTCTATCATCTCTATCTCTCTATCTCTCTATCTCTATCTCTATCTCTATCTCTATCTCTATCTCTATCTCTATCTCTATCTCTATCTCTATCTCTATCTCTATCCCTATCCCTATCCCTATCCCTATCCCTATCCCTATCCCTATCCCTATCCCTATCCCTATCCCTATCCCTATCCCTATCTCTATCTCTATCTCTATCTCTATCTCTATCTCTATCTCTATCTAACTCTAACTCTAACTCTAACTCTAACTCTAACTCTCTCTATCATCTATCCATCCATCCATCCATCCATCCATCCATCCATCCATCCATCCATCCATCATCCATCAATCCATCCACTATCTATCTATCTCTGCCTGTCTCTCTATTTTATCTATCTATCTATCTATCTATCTATCTATCTATCTATCTATCTATCTATCTATCTATCTATCTATCTATCTATCTATCTATCTATCTATCTATCTATCTATCTATCTA
Organism: Azemiops feae; assembly: GCA_023970755.1. Classification (NCBI taxonomy): domain Eukaryota; kingdom Metazoa; phylum Chordata; class Lepidosauria; order Squamata; family Viperidae; genus Azemiops; species Azemiops feae. Next base: position 132,020 of record JALGBA010000212.1, on the reverse strand, counting down.
TCTATCTACATATATCTTTTTTTACAAATGCATGCATGCATGTGGGTGCATATACACATACTTCAGAGAAAGAAGAACATTTGTAGCTCAGGGTTGAAATGAGAGGTCCTCGGTGCTCTCTGAGTTTGGTTGTTTTCTTGCAGACATTTCATTACCCAAAACAGTAACATCATCAGTGCCCCAGTGATAGTATAGTTTGCCTCATTCCTTACTAGCACTGATGATGTTACCTATTTTGGGTAATGAAACATCTACAAGCTCAGAGAGCACCAAGGACCTCTCACACACTTTACAACTAGGCTTGTTTGGTGGTGGTGGTAGTTGTGAGCATGTAAATATTATAATTATTTTACAATAGGGAAAATTATTTTTCCTCCCATGGGCATTACTTGGGATGAAGTTTAAACCCTCTCTTCCTTCTCTTTAGTGATTCTGAGGAACTCTGTTTTTTCCTATTTAATAGTAGCATAGACATAGTGATTTTTCCTATAGGACTTATGCAGGGAGTGAGATAAAAGCTGCTTTTGCCTCTGCTCACCAATCCTGAACAAGATACTGATGAAAAATGCCAGAATAAATAAGGAAGCAAAGGGAATGAATGACACATAAGCCATCTATACTTTCAAGCTTCTGGTTTGCTCACATGCACCTTATGTAATTCATCTTCACAGAACTGTTTGAGCTTAAGAGCTAACAATGTACAGAAATAAGGACAGTGCACAAAACAGCAGAATATTTTTTATCCGAGTTAAGAACAAATCAGCTGCACACTCAATGTCTTCAGGAAAAGGCTCAAAACAGCATAAGGTTTTTGTGTTCTGTTGGAGAAAAATACCCTTAGTTTTGTTCCCATGTTTCTCACCCAAGAATAGGTGAAGGAACATTGAATTCTATATACCACCCGAAGTGCAGAAAATGTGAGCAAGTGCATGATTTTTAAAACATTTTTAAAACATTAAATCCCAGAGAAAGTATGTGAATACAATTCTGCTCTCACTGTACCAAAAATACCAACAGACAACAGATTCTTCGACATCGACATAAGGAGCCTAGAAAATGGACAACTGGAAATCCGCATCTACCGCAAACCCATGCACACAGATCAGATCCTCAGCTTCACAAACAACCACCCCACCACACATACAAAAAGCTGTGTCCAGACCCTCTTCAGAAGAGCCCGGACACACTGCAGCACCACAACACTAAGAAAAACATCACATCAATTAAAAACCAGGATCCACAAACACCGGCTGGCAGTCAAATGCCAGGATCCCAAATCCTTAATCTGTACCCACACTGATACCAAACAGCACCAGTTCGATTGGAGCAACACAAAAATCATCAGCCACGCTACCACCCACCACACTCATGAGTTCATCAAAGCCTGGCAGTCCACAAGCAATTCCATCAACAGACACATTGACCTAAAACCAGCCTATGAATCCCTCAGAATCTAAATCAACTACACAGCCAAGCAGAGACCCTCAATCAACCTACGCAAGCCCCCCTCCCACCAGCAGTTCACCTTCCAATGACCCTGACCTGATGTAACCTCCCCATCACAAGGCCCATCACAAGCCTCTGACTGATGACTCACACCTGACCGATCACAAGACCCTCACATGACACACCCACACCTGACCCATCACAAGACCTACTGGCCACATGAGGCCCTTATAAACAGAAGAACACTGACATTGACATCCCCTAAATTCCACTGAAGATGTTACCTAGCCTGGTAACGAAACATTCAGAAATCGACCCACAAGCTTGGAGAACGAACCTTCACTCTCATACCAACAATTGCTATCAAAATAGCTACAGAAAACTCAAAGTTTTTCCTCTTTTTTTTAGATAAATCCTCTGGCTTGATCATGTGACAGGTTTCAGGACAAAGGAAACAACAATTAAGATTCTTTTCAGTTAATATACAGTATATCTCACACAAGATTTTCTGGCATTTTTTAAAAAAGTCTCTTTAGACAATTTTTGGCACTTTTTTTTTAGCTTCCTTTCCACAGACAAGCCTTTAAAAAGCAGCTGTTTAGTGTAATCCTGATGTTTTTCACTAGCACATAAGGAATAGCGTATGGCTACAATATGAGAAAAAGAAAGATAACAATCTGTGTAAAATTCCCAAAGAGCACGCCAAAATTCAGCAAAGCAAACAAGCCAACAGTGATCTTAACAAGTATAGAAACTCAGCATCATTAGCAATACTTATATATAAAGCAGATTAGTGCATACTTTGCATTATAACATAGAACATAGAATAATAGGGTTGGGAGGGATCTTGGAAGTCTTCTAGCCCAACTCCCTGTTCAAGCAGGAGACCCTATATATTTCCAGATAAATGGCTGTCCAGTCTCTTCTTTAAAATCTCCAGTGATGGAGCACCCACAACTTCCAGAGGTAAGGTGATCCACTGATTAATTCTTCTTATTGTTGGGAAATTTCTCCTTAGTTCTGTCTTTAATGATGTGTCTTTAATGATCTTCCACTCATTACTTCTTGTCCTGCCTTCAATGCCTTCGAGAATAGGTAGACCGATTCTTCTCTGTGACACTCCCTCAACTACTGGAAGACTGCTATTATATCACCCCTAGTCCTTCTCTTCATTAAACTAGAGATACATCGTTCCCTCAATCTTTCATCATATGGTTTAGCCTCCACACCCCTTAGCACCCCTTAGAGTGCTCTTCCTGGCACTCTTTCTATGGTCTCAAGTTCTTTTATGTATCATAGTGACCAGAATTGGAGGCAGTATTCCAAGTGTGGTCTCACCAGTGCAGTATAAAGAGATGCTGTCACTTCATGTGATCTTGAAACTATCTCTTTGTTGATGTAACCTAGGATTGCATTAGGGTTTTTTTGGCAGCTGTAACATACTGCTGGCTCATGCTTAAGTGGTGTTCTACTAGGCCATGTAGATCCTTCTCATAGTGGCTACTGTTGAGCCATATATCATCTATTTGATATCTGTGCATTTGTTTTTTCTTTCCTATGTGTAGGACCTCACTTTTCTCATCACTGAATTACATTTTGTTTTTTGATCGGGCCAGTGTTCCTGCAAATTAAAGCACAGCACTGATGGAATCCACCAACATAAACTCTAACTTCATCACAGCAACATTTGTTTGCTTCTTTATAAACTAAGTAATTTCACTAGGATGCAAATATTCAGTCTTCTTCTGCCTTATCCCGATCTTAACTGCTCCTTTCATCTCTACGCCTGATTCCCACATCACCTGATCAGATATAATAATAATAATAATAATAATAATAATAATAATAATAATAATAATAATAATAATAATAATAATAATAATAATAATAATAATAATAATAATAATAATAATAATAATAATAATAATAAAGTTGGAAGGGACCTTGGAGGTCATCGAGTCCAACCCCTTGCTCAGGCAGGAAACACTACACCATTTCGGACAAATGGCTGTGCTAGTCTATACTCGCTAGAGGGGGGAAAGGTTGTAAAAACAGTATAGTCTTAATTCACAGAAACAGCTGCTCGTGTTGTCTGAAACCCAAAGCTCTTCAAAAAAGTTCAGCAACAACTACAATTCCCAAGCCCCTCTTTGCATATTCAAAAGACGTTTCAAAGTCAGAATATTTGAGTGTGAAATATTTTTCCCACTCCTATTTTGTACAGTAAGTGTATACATGAGGTGAATATATTATAAGGTTGATAGAACATACATAATAGCTTATGTATGTAGGGCATTTATACATCCCACAGTTCTAATAGACATTAAGTTCTTTTTTCAAGACTGAGTAATGTCAACCTCCTATCCAAAGTATTTGTCTCTTTGTTTTTCTTATGTATGGTGTGCTTTCAAGGCTACATGATGGCGAACAGGCCTGAAGGCCTCCTACGGTTTGCCTAGAGGAAGATGAAGAGTGTTACGCTAGTATCTTTACAGTTAAATTCAGAAAATACTTTAATTCTGTGAAAGGCAAGAGCAAAATAATGTGTTCTTGTAACATTTTGGGCCCTGAAGCAAATGTAAACGGTCTGTGGTGATCAAGCAGAGATTTATGGCCAGTGCTTAACAGAGTGTGGGCCGATTTGTTTGGAATCTGGCTGGATTTTTCTGAGAGATTTATGAAATTGTTTACAGAATTTCAGTCACAAAAGTTAATAGCAACTTTGAATGAACAGGATTGGTGGTGCCAAAATATGGCTAATGTACCGAACAACAGAGTGCTATGAGTATAAATGTGAAGCCAAGTAAAATTATTAAACTGGACTATAAAGATGAACTATTACTACTTTATCCCATTTGTTCAGCTAAAGAACCCACCGAGAGAAAAATGTCAAGTGTAGAAGCAAAAAATCAGAATAAACTTTGCTGAGTTCAAACACCTTAGACAAATATAATTCAAATAATTGATTTTGTAAACACCACACTAAAGTTCGCTTCTATATTTGTTTTTTCTAGATTTCTTTAGGATGAGGCGTGTCTGACATATTTTAAGAATATATAATTTATCATAAAAAATCATATGCCCAGATTGACCAGCGCGCACAAATCATCCGAGAGAGGGTGGCATAGCTTGCATGGGATCAGAAGTGTGGTATAATATGTGAAAAAGAAGATCTGTCCTCATTTAATATTTTTTTGTGAAACTATCCACATTTATTCTTAGTAGTAGTAATAGTAGTAGTAGTGGTAGTAGTAGTTAATTTTATCCCTGGTGGTAGATTAGAAAGAGCGAAATACAGTAAATTCTGTACATTGTTGTCTTGTTCATCTTAAAACTGATATGCATTTTATAATAATTGCTTTGAGAAAACATAGTAATGATTTTGAAAGATATTGCTTCATTATGAAGTAATGCAGGTAGTCCTCAACTTACACCCCAACCAGGCTGGAATTTCAATTTGATAACTGATGCGGTCATAGAGCTAGATGTTACATGACTGAATTGCTTAGTGATTGCAGCCCCAGCACTCCCAATTGCTGTTGTTAAGTCCAAACGCACAGATCATTAAGCAGAGGGAATTCCAGGTAAGCAATGGGGGAGTACCACAAGGAGGTGGGGAAGACCCTGGGAGGCCCAGAATAGTCCATGTGCAAGTGGGGAGTGCTGCAACATGGCACTAACTCAGGGAGACCAAGAAAAGAACATACTGTAGCTCAGGGACTTCTGCTTGCCACTCAAAGCCATAGCTGCCCCTGGAAGCCTCAGCTGTCCCAACCTGACTGAGGAGAGTGGTATGAAGCTGAACCCCAGTAGCTCAGCACAGCATGCCCAAGCCCAGTTCCTTTGCATTTCCCAGGCTCTGCCATGACCAGCTGACCTTCACTGTTTTCCTCACATTGCTGACAAGATATGCCCGACCTGACCCTATCTGGGGTCTTACTGTCTTTGAGATAATCACTCTCTGTCAATCCAATTGATCTACTTAACCAGATAATTAGGGATAAAATGATGGAAGACCCCAAGACAGAATCTAGAAAATTTGGCTGGTACTGTAAATGCAACAATCAATCAATCAAATACCTAACCATCACTGATGTGATTATGACACTAATGATTATCACTTTGATATGGCCTAGTTTCTCTAACTCCAGCATACAATGTCCATACATGATAGGGTTGGCTTAGTTCTAAAGAATTGGCTTAATAATGTGGAACATTATTTGCAACATCTAGTTAGAAGCATGAGTAACTATAGGCCAACTGAGCTCCCATTCTTCGTAACAATCAACCTTTTTATCACTGCAGCATTGCACTGGGATGGATGTTCTGGCATGCTGGCTCCTTTCCACTCTCTGTTAACATTAGGTTATTGGTTTGATGCTAACTGGAAAAGGCTTCCGGCATAGCAGCTGGCTGAATGCATGATAGGAACATGCTGAGAACCAAACCTCACAATAACACCATTTAATTCTGTGAGCAAAGGACATTTGTTTGGTTTCTCCAACAAAGTTATATTTCCTAGCTTCTTGAATTCCAGGAAAGTTCTTTTACATAATGCTTGGACTCTGAGTGGTGGTTCAACTATATGCTGTCTCAAGCACCTGCAAATAAATTGGGATGTTTTTGTGATTTGGATGTTTTGGAGTGGAGCTGGTGCTCAAAGTTTAGTTTTAGCTTCTTGCTGGTCACATAACCCTTTTGTTGGATACTTTCTTGCTGTGGATACTTTCCAGATCAGTTAGCATCCGGCACATTCCCAGTCAATCCCTATATACAGATTAAAGCAAACAACACAAGCTTCTCAGTTCAGATAGCAAAGCATATAATTTAATATTTATTTATTAAACATCAGAAAACATCAAAACATTTTACTGGCAAAATAAAACAAAAGGCAGGCAAAGGAGAGGAGAGACAGAGGGAGGGAGGGAGAGAGAAAGAAAAGCAACATGTCTATCAATTTAAACATCTGTTTCATGCAAGAGAGCTCGGAGTGACCATATGTTTCGATAATGTTTCTGTAATTCCCTTAGATGAAGTCAATTTGTCTGATTTAATAGCTGACAGGAGAGACAGTTTGGTCTACTGGTTAAGGCGCTAGTTTAAGAGCCCTAAGACTGGGGAAAGGCACAAAGCCAGCTGTCTAAGTTTGGGCCAGCCACTGTCTCTCAGCCTAGGAAAATGGACAACAGCAAGCTACTTTTGAAAATCTTGCCAAGAAAACTGCAGGCATATGATTGATTCAAAGCAAAACACACACACCACAAAAAAATTGACAGGAATGTTCTGCCTGAAGAAAATGTGTTCATAAACACTACAGTGACATGCCTGCTATGGAGCAGAATCATATCTTGCCAAATTATTTAGGTTGAGAGAAGAGCTAACAAAGAAACAAACACAATTGCCTGTCACAACCCCAACGCTCTTAACTCTAAAAATATTGATACAGAAGCATTAGCCGAAGATCTGGCATCTAATTTGTCAAATCTTCCAATTTGGAAGAAAGGTAGATGACAAAGCTAAGGTTAGCAATATTGGGCAATGCAACCTGAAGTACAATAATCACATCCTGGAAAA